>LOEQ01015287.1:0-15852 GCA_001685075.1 Bramus lutescens
GACTGCTGTGAAAATTTTTAGTGCATGTGATTTTTCAGTTCTCTTGGGTATGTTTAGAAACACTGTGTCATGTGGTGTGTTAATGGTTTTTCTTAGCACTGGGACAAAATAGCTGACCAAAACAGCTTCAGGAAGTTTCAGGGAATGTGTGATGGAACCTCATGGAGACAAGAGCTTGTAGGACGAGCTTCTCTGCAAGACCAGGAAGCAGAGAGACTGAGCTTGAACCTTACATGGGTGTTACCTTCAAGGACTGCCTCCAGTGGTCCACTCAGCTGTATAGCCATAGTCCCAAAGTTTCTACAATCTCCTGCAATAGCATCACAAGCTGGAGCCCGAATATTCAAACCCACAAGCAAAAATAGGTTGCTGTTCCTGCCACAGCCATTAGTATTCCATCTTCCCCACATCCTCCCCAGAACTGGTTTCCATCTGTCTTTTCCTCAGAGCTGCTTTCGTGAGTGTGAGGTAGCAGCTCCTCATGGTTGTGATTTGCATTTTCATGATGACCAAGGACAAAGGACATGTATTAGTATTTCCATCTTCTTACTACTCATTGTTCTGTCTTCTTTGGAAAAGTATCTATTGTGTCTTGCTCTTCCATTGAATTGTTTTTTTTTCTTTTTTTTTTGGTTTTTGGTTTTTGGTTGTTTCTCTCTGTGGGTTTGGAGCCCATCCTGGAACTTGCTCTGTAGACCAGGCTGGCCTCGAACTAACAGAGACCCACCTACCTTTGCCTCTCAAGCGCTGGAATTAAAGGCATACACCACCACTGTCCAGCTTGTGCTACCACCACCTGACTGGATTTTATTTTTATTATTGAGTTGTTGGAATATTTTATATGTGTTAAACACTGTACACTTGATTTTAGCATCTTGGTCTTATGAATTTTCTGGGTTATTCTGAGTTTCCATCACAAATAACTGTTTCTATTAGTGCCATAAATATAATAGATTTCCTTTTCTTCTAACAAAATAATCAGCATTTCTTAATAGCATTACAAAAACTTCTTGGTTGTTTTACTGTTTTTTATCTATGCAATTTTCTGCATCATCACAGGATTGAATATTGTGTTTTGTGTTTGGATGGATAGAGGGGAGGCCCAGTATTAGTCTGTAACTATAGAGCTGAGAGAATCTGACATGGTTTCTTGCCACACATGGGGATCTTATCTATACCTTGATGGGTTTCAGAGGCTCCCTTGCCTTCTTTACATGAGTTCATTTCTTGTTTTTTTTTTATGTGAGATTCCCCTCTTCATGCTATGAATACTATTGGTTAATAAAGAAGCTGTCTTGGGCCTGGCAGGGCAGAATAGAGGTAGGCAGGGAAAACTAAACTGAATGCTGGGAGAAAGACGGCAGAGACAGAGAGACGCCATGTGCCATGTAGCCACCAGAGGGGAAAGATGCCAGCTGCTAGCTGGACCTTGCCAATAGGCCACTAACCTTACAGTAAAATATAAAATAATGGAAATGGGTTAATAATAGATGTAAGAGCTAGCTAGCAATATGCCTAAGTAATTGGCCAAGCAGTAATTTAAATAATATAGTTTCTGAGTGATTATTTGGGGTCTGGGCAGCTGGGAACAAGCAAGCAACCTCCTTACTACAGTTAATTCTTGGTTATGACAGCATTGTCACTATCCTGAAGAGATTATGCCAATTTGCCACATTAGGATTGTCCAAACTACAAAAATGTAATCTTTTAGATGACATAATTATTAAACTTAGGTTTGCACAGTCTTATAGAAACTAAAAGTTATATTCATATTAAAAGCAAATCCACACATCAGTAAAAGTCTGGGTCAATACATAAGTGCTTTGGCTAAGTTTTCACCCTTGAGGTAATCTGGTGGTGCATTTTCTCAAGTCCTCACACAGGTATTCAGGAATATCAAGATGGTGTGCCCAAGATCCCGACAGCCTGTATCACAGTGGAAGATGCAGAAATGATGTCACGAATGGCTTCTCGTGGGAACAAAATTGTTGTTCATCTGGAGATGGGAGCAAAGACCTACCCAGATGCTGATTCCTTCAACACTGTAGCAGAGATCACTGGGAGCAAGTATCCAGATCAAGTAAGTGACAGGGGAGGACTTCTGGTAGAGGACGTTCTGGTCTGGTGGCCATTTTTAGAATAGTTAGGAGAGAACATGAATCTGTTAGGATGGCCCTCATAGACTCATTCAAACCTGAAGCTTCATATATTTTCCCCATTAATTGTTCACCGCGCTAAAGAATGGAAGGCAAGCTCAAGGGCAGAATAAGACCCGCAGCATGGAAAGTCAATCTAAATGGAAGAGAAAGTTGTGTATATTCCCTTTAGAGCTAGAAATCATCCCAACAATTGACACTGTGTTAATTTTATGAATATTTTAAGAATCATTTCAAAGTACAATAATGTAGAATCTAGTTTCTTTATTACGAATCAAGAAAACTAACCTAGATAGAAACTTCTTGTCTAGGTCTGCACAGAGCTACAAAGTGTGAAAGGACCAAGCTCAGAGAAATACAAATTCAAACAAAGCTTTGATCCACAGTTCAAGTGAGGATTCCAGATTTCATGTATATCTCAAATGATTTAGAAGCATATCTACGCTAGCCAAATGTTAAATAATGGGCTATTTGTTCCTGGACTTTAGAGAACTTATCTCCAAAGCAACTGGCATGTCACTGATCTTTATAAAGATATGTGTCACTATCAGGATTAGTGTGAGAAGCAGATGAGACAGTGTCTACCAGAGGCATGTGTTGGGCACATCATAGGCACTCACTGAATTTACATATATTTAATATGATACAAAATATGTAAAATGTTTTATAGACATTCTGATATAAATCTTTATTAGTAACAACTATAACTCCGAAAATGCAGCTTATTATTTAGAATTATTCAGAATTTCAGACCTGTATTCCTGTGATGGTGAGATGAAGGAAAAGGTTAGTAGTTATGCCTGGTGATGGAGAAGTGAGATTTCTGCACAGGTCTGGATGTCGCACTTCTGCGCTCCCGTAAAGACTCCTTTAAGGTTAGGACCTTTTCTTTGCTTCTCAGAGCCTAGAACCTGGGCGTCATTATTCATGGGGTCGTGACAAAAGCAAGATCTCACCACCACAATGAGCCGGGTAGCCATAAAGAAACTGAATTTAAATGTTGATAAAAGAGCAAGTCTGTCTCCTTGTCCTTTTGGGAAACTGGTCACAGAAGAATAGTTAAGAGCCTGTATCCCAATGAAGAGTCATCAGGTACCTTACAATATAATCCTCACTGGGGTTGTATTAGCAGCTTTCTGAGCTAGGCAGCATAATCTGAACCTTGGGAGTGTAATATAGGAATCTTCTCTAGCAGCCATGGCGTGTCAGGGTCTAAGGCTGAGGTGTTAGGCAGAGGAGGTTTGGGGAGCCAGAGATTGTGATATAACTCAGTTGCTCTGGTAACTCCCAGGAGGCCATGGGCATTTCCTAGCTGGGATAGTTGGAGCCTCTTTATGTAAGGAATAAATTATCAATTTAAATGGGTAGTTGAATGAACTCTGAAAACATATGCAGTAATCATTACTACAACCATGGTCGAGACTGTTTTCATCATACACAAGACTCTCTTGGGCCTCTTTGTAGTCCATTTCTTTCTGTCTCTTTTCTCACTAGCAAGCAAGGCTTTTCTACTTTTAATTATGGGGAGTGGAGGAAGCCCTGAGTAGTGAAGTCCTGTGTGTGACTTTGTTTAGCATGGCTATGTTAGGGTCCCTAGAGTTAGACCCATGGAAGTGACAAAATCCCTTCCCTAGCTGGTGATGCTCAGGGGGATGACAAAGCCTTTCTCTGATCCATGTGGGGGTGTTGATAGTATATGCAGAAAATGTCCACCATATCTGTCCTCTCTTAGATTTTTATGACCTGCTTCCTTACAGAGACGGCTCCTACTAAGATTAGCTAAACCTGTGTCCTTGCTCCAGCTTTTTGCCCTAAACCCTTTCTCTTGTTTATCTGTGTGTAATAACCCACCTCCTTGTTCATCTTTATGCAACAATCCCACCTCCCTGTTCAACTCTATACAGTAACCATAGGGAGCTTCCAGGATGTTTCATTTCCTCCATCAGAGGGCCTGATCTACCTGATTCCAGCTTTTCTGCTTGTCTCTGTGTGTGTCCTTTCTTCATCTCCCCAGTCAGATCTATCCCTGGTCATGGCATGCTATGCTGGACATGACATCTAGCTATGGTTTTATGTCTAGAATTTCGCATGTACGTATACAATCTGCCTGGCTTCTCTCACTCAACAAAATACTTAAGGGACTTACTCCTGTTTCAGCTGTTTCTTCTTTTATGTCACTGAATAGTGTTTATATGAATCTGATCACACTACAGCTTCTCAACCTATATTTGTTTTCATTAAAATTAAGAGAGTAAGTAAAGACAGAAATGGTTCAAGGATTTTCTTAATTTTTATATTTAAATTTAGAAAACATCTGCTGCCTTTTCAGAACATTGTGATTGTCTCGGTTTATTTGTACTCTGTAGTGTGAAGTACTCCTTGGATGTAGCTCAGCATGTTCAAGCCTAAACACATCAACTCCACATCCCTCATTCACTGCCCCAGTTTCTTGTGTCTGTTGAATGAGCTAGATACACTTATCAGCACAGGTGTATTTTATTTAATTATATGAATATGTGTGTGTCTATGCAGGTGTGAGAACTACGGCGTGGGTGCCTTTGGAGACAAGGAGAGGGTGCCTGATACCTTGGAGCTACAGTTAATAGGCAGTTGAGAGTTTCCCAGTGTAAGTGCTGAGAACCAAATTCAGGTTCTGTACAAAAACAGAAGGGGTTCTTAACCACTGACCAATTTTTCCAGATCTTAGGCTACAGGTTTTTGTTTTGTTTTGCTTTTTTAAGATGACTATTTATTTATTTACTTATTTATTTATTTATTGTTTTTCAAGACAGGGTTTCTTTGAATAGCACTGGCTGTCCCAGAACTAGCTCTGGAGACCAGGCTGGCCTCAGACTCAGAGATCCTCCTGTCTCTGCCACCACGTGGCCTGATGATAATTTTTCTTTTTTTTTCTTTAAAAAAACAAACTTTTTTCATATAAGAAAGAAAGCTGAACAAGCCATGAGGAGCAAGTCAGTAAGCAGCACTCCTCCATGGGCTCTGCATCAGCTCCTGCCTCCACGTATCTGCCCTTTTTGAGTTCCTCTCCTGACTTCCTTTGATGATGAACAATGATATGGAGGTATAAGCCAGATAAACCCTTTCCTCCCTCCTCACAGCAATAGTAACCCTAACTAAGACAGTCACTTAATCTTTCAACTATAGAGTGAGGAGCTATGCCTAGAAAAGTCAAAGGTCATTGCCCACCCTAAAAAACTATCATTAAAAAAA
Source organism: Bramus lutescens (assembly GCA_001685075.1). Classification (NCBI taxonomy): domain Eukaryota; kingdom Metazoa; phylum Chordata; class Mammalia; order Rodentia; family Cricetidae; genus Bramus; species Bramus lutescens. The sequence goes on from LOEQ01015287.1 coordinate 5,388, forward strand.
TACATTATAGAGAGGTGCTGGTGTTACACACCTTTAATCCCATCACTCAGGAGGCAGAGGCAGGCAGATCTCTGATTTTGACACCAGCCTGGTCTGCAGTACAAGCTCCAGGACAGCCAGGGCTACACAGACAAACCCTGTTTTGAAAAACAAAATGAAACAAGACAAAACAAAAGAATACATTATATGCATGTATGAGAACTTCACAAATATAAAAATTATAAAAGGAAAGTAGAAAAATATTTTATTTCTCTGGAAAACAAACAATAAAACATGATACAAACTATTCTTGATGCAAAAGTTATTATATGAGTGTCTGTTAAAAATTGTCAAGGCACACTATAAAAATATGTCAAAATGTTATAAAATAACCTATATCAATATATTAAAATTTAAAATATTAAAAAATTACCTGGGCAAAAAAAAAATATGATGAGCATATGGTACAGGGCACGTGCTGCTGGATAGCAGAAGACATAATGGGAAGCCCTCTGAACTGTTGTAGCAGAGTACTGTTTCATAGCAAATGGGTGTTAAGGTGTTCATATTCTTACCCTGTAATTCAAATACAGTTAGAAGTTCTTCTATTCTAAACAAACATTTTTATCTCTTTACTGACATTTATTTCACCTTTATCTAATTTTAATGTAATGGCATGCATTGGGAATCCCCAAGGAATAACTTTGCAGTGCTCTCCAAATGTTGCCTATGGGAAATTGTTTTCATAAAGTATCTTAACATAAAGCATACATTGAGAAACACTGATGTTATTTTTCTTCCCGTCATCTAATTATTCATTAATATCATGATTATTGTATATCTAGGACACTATAGCAATGACCTTGTCTAAGAAGTTTAGCAGAGACTAGTAAACATAATCTTCAAACTCTGGTTCTTAGGCTTGTAGGTTATATTTTCTTTCTGGGTATAAACGTTGACTTTTTCCAGAGAGAGGACAGCTTGGAAAAGGCAAGAAGGGAAAAGTTGATGGGCTGCCTTAGAAGGAGCAGACCCTATTTTTACCATAGGCAGTCTGGAGTCACTGAAAATTTGCAGTGGACATAAAGTTCACTTTATTCAGGTCAGTGTACACAGTTGAGTAGTCAGAAAGTGAACATTAGCCAGCAGATAATAGGCGTTTAGCTGAGAAAATTGAAGTAGAAAGTGAAGGATCTGGGAAATATTTGGAAGCTAAGATTGTCAGGAGCAGGAGTTGTAGAAGTTCAGGAAGAGAAGAGGGAGGTGCGCAGGTTGTGTAGGGAGATGGTCAGTACTTGCTGGGCCCCAGCTCTGTGCTGGGAGAATGGCGTGGAACTCACGCTTTTGAGTCGCATAGTAGAGACTGACACTTAGAGATGCTCACCAGGTGGGAAGTGTCTTGGGCAGGGTGTTGTGCCATGAGTACCAGCTTATGGCAGTTCACAGAGCCGTGGACACCCATTTCAGACACACCATACTGGCCAGCAAGGCTACGGGAGGCTTTCTGAAGAGAGGAAGAGTTAAACATGCTGATTTTCTAGGAACTAGGTTGAGGTGGACAGGGTGTATTCCAAGGAGAGGAAGTGAAAAATATTAAAGGGCCAAAGAAGGGTGAGATGTAATTTCCAAATCCATCTCATAACAAACCTTGCTTTCTAGGAGTTATGTTGTGAAGTAACTGCCCTGTTTTGATTGTTTCTAAAAATAAATTATTGAAAAGCTGAACAATCACTCTGGAAACTACTCTAACAGTGACATTGTCAAGATTCTCATTGAAGGAATAAACAAAACCTGACTGACCTGGTGGACAGCTTCACCGCACACATAATTGAGCAGTTAGGGGCAGGCTGTTGCATCTTCCCTTGCTCTGAATGTCGCCTGTGGTCTGATGATGTGTAACACCTTCCGCCTGGGTGGGAACACTTTCACCAATTTGAGCAGCTGTTCAAACTTTTATGAGCAGAGAGAGTCATTATGAAAAGTTTTGTATTGGTTAGAACATTTGTTCATATCATAGCCTTGGGCTGGAAAATTTTAGGGGATGGGGTTAAGTTTTATGCTGTCAAACCTGTTCTTTCTTTTCTTTCTTATTGTAAACTTTTTATGGCTGAGAATCAGCCAAACTAAGTCATGGGAGGAAAAAGACATGTGTGGCAAGCATGAAACATTTCATTGTTTATTTTCCAAATTTCTGAAATATGCTTGTGGCTCTGCATGCCTCTGGGCTCAGCTAAAAAGCAAATAGAAACAGCTCCAGCCAGACTATTTGTTTTCAGTAGACTGCCACCCAGGTAGGCAAGACAAACCCAGGTGACTAGGCATTCCTGGATTCAAGTCATCCTGCTTTACCAGATGGGACTCAAAAGCATGGGACTGTGCTTGTTCATAGATTGTACACCTTGCCCTGATTAGTGATATAACAATTTGATAATAACCATAGTTACTGATGAAGACTAATGCACATTCCCATTGTACTTGGTACTGATAGGTGTCATTCTAGATTCTTTTCACATATTTATTATCTCCTTAATAAGTAAAGTTGTTATCCCCATATAACAGTCAAGGCAAACAAAGCTACAAGGAATCACAGAGTTTGGGGTCTAGGCAGCAGAACTGGGATTCAGTTCACATCTACCCTATCCAATAACCTATGTTCGCAGGCATTCTTCACACTGTACTTAATCTCTTTCTGGTTTGTAAAATACTTATACCTAAACAAGGCCCCATTTTACGTGGAATAAAGGAAAATGGAAGCAACTGTCAGTGTTAGAGGTAGAAAATGCTTATTGAATACATGTGTACATAGGGCATGAGATTAGGAATCATTCTGAGCTAGAGAAGAGAAAAGATAAAAGGGTGTTTGCTAGTAGCTGGTGGGCACATTAAAAAGTGCCAGCATGGCTCTAATTGCATCATTGTACTATAATTATTTATTGCTTACATGTCTACCTTTTGGGTGCATTTCTGGGTACTCTGAACATATTTATTCTATGCTTTGAAACAGTGAAATGCTGTGTGCAGTAAATTCTGTAATGAATTTAACCTCCTCTGTAGCCCTGTATACTTGTTGGCTTGGTACTGACTGCTGCATATTTCTGTGACTTACAATTTACTCTCATCTTTAATTTCCTCAATCCCAACAACAGGGTTGATTATTACAGTCCTCACTTTAAGGATGAGGAAGCCAAAGAAGATTCAGATGGGATTAACAACTAAAGTCAGTTATATACCCCATAGTGAGAGATAAAACACACACACACACACACACACACACACAAAGTGTTTGAAACCAGGAGTATCATCAGCTGATAGTGTTTGCCTAGTATGTATGAAGCCCTGGGTTTGATGTCCAGCATTGCATTAAAAATGGGAGTGGTGGCATTTGTAATTCCAGTGCTCAGGAGATAGAAACAGGAGCATCAGGAGTTCAAACTTGTTCTTGGCTTCTTGACAATTTTAAGGTCAGTCTGGGATACAACTTGACTTAGTCACTGCACACGGCCTTTCAGTGTTTCAAAGCATAGAATAAATATGTTCAGAATATCCAGAGATGCAGCTAAAATGTAGACATGCAAGCAATAAATAATTATAGTCCAATGATGCAATTAGAGCCATGCTGGCACTTTTGAAAGTGCCCACAGTGCTTTCTATCCCCTCCTGAGATGTGGAACTGAATTCCTCACTTACATGTGAACAAATGTTAGTGACTAACTTCCAGTAAATGGTGGCCAAGACTTGAGCCAAAAGAGCAATTGGCTTATAAGCAGTGCATTTTTCTCTTCACACATTGTTTGTTCATGCTAAAGTAGGTGCCAGCTATCATATTGTGAGGACACATTAGGCCACACACGGGGAAGGTTCATGTGATAAGGACCTAAGGCCTTCTGCCATCACACAGCACAAGTTGCCTAGATGGCTGACTGCAACCCTGGCCAATTCATGTCAACGGTCATGAGAGACCTCACTGAACCATGCCAGATTCTTGACCAACAAAAGCTATGGAAATGATAAATATTCGTTTTAAGACACTAATTTTTCTAGAAAACTCATATATCAATCAAGAGTAGAACAGAATGTGACAGAACAACTAACTGTGTCTGAGTTGTCACAAAAGCTGAATGGTGAAGATGAAAAGTATGAGGTTGAGGTTAATGAGTTGGTAAAAATTTATTGCAAGACATCCTGTGCAAAAGAGGTGGCTGTGTGCACAAACACATGGGCGTATGCCACAGTCAACACACTTAAGAAACTGCATAATACTGGATGAGAAACAAGTCACACAGCTCAAAATGAACATGAATTTGAGAAATTTATCATGTTATAATGTAACAGCTGCTTTTCATGTAGTGATTATGATCCAAATGGATTGTTTTAGAAGAGAGGAAATTGATCAAAATATTGTTTGAAATATTTATTTGCCTAGATACAGGGGGAGGGGCTTGGTCTTGCCTTGAAGTAAAGTGTCGGACTTTGTTGACTCCCCATGGGAAGCCTTGCCCTTTTTGAGGAGTGGATGGTGGGAGCGAGGTGAAGAGAAGGGGTGTGGGAGGAGGGGAGGGAGTGCAATTGGGGATAGCTGTGTAAAATGAGAAAATATTGTATTAAAAATCTTAATGCAAAGAAAGAACACTTGTGTAGCTTCATACACAAACTTGCCCAATCACCAAATATTGTCTTGAGAAAGGAAAATCAAGTTTGCCTAAATTCTATTTGGTTCTATTGTCTTGGGGCAACCAAAATGTTACCTCTTCAATGAGGCAGTTAATGTTATACTAATATATTTTGGTAGCATCAAAATACATATTATTTTGACTTGCCCTTATGAAAATAAAGGACTTTAAAGAGGAGAAAGAAAGAAAGAAAACCATAGAGTGTTATCATATAAGGAATCAGAGCTATTCAGAGCAGCCACTTTTCTCTGGCACTTCACTGTCTGGGTATATGTTTTGAAAACTTTTGCTTAATGTAGAGCCAAGAAAATAACTAATGGGGAACACCTGGGTTTTCTCTGGGACTTCACTGCTGCAATTCTACTACAACAATCAAGTAGAAATTAATATTTCATAACCAATTAAATGATTTCCTAGGCATCATGTTACTCAGCTGAGATTTCAGGAATAGGATTGCCCATATCAGCTTGTTATTCGATGCTATAGCTCATTCGTTGACTGACTATTGAGTGTTATCTATGTATTTTCCATAGTGATAGACTCATAAGTCTATTTTGGTATTTACAGAAATCTCTATGTATTTATCCAGTTTCAAGTCTACAGTTCTAATAGATAATAGCAGTCATGATAATATAAATAAATAAAAAGTCTGTGTAGGTCTGGAGAAATGGCTCTACATTTTAAAAACTCTATTTGCTCTTCAAGGAGATTCAAGTTTGGTTCCTTCCCAGCATCTATACATGGTGGCTCACAACTGCCTGTAAAACCAGCTCCAGAGGATCTGGTGCATACTTCTAGCCTCCTCAGACCCCTGCACATACATGGCATACACTCACACATATACACAAACATACACTAACAAAAAATTAAAATACTGATTATTAAGTTGGATTTTTAATATAAAGTCAATATTTATGCTTGAAAATAGAGAACAATGAAGATATTTGTTTGGAAATTTATCAACTCAAAAAGATGCTATTAGCATTTTGGATTCACCTCACTATATTATTTACTGAATAGTTTTACATACTTAACATACTTACATTTTATAAATACTGTCAAATCCTGTTTTTATTTAGCACTTGAAAAAATACCTCTTATTTTTGCAGAGGGCTGCTTGTTCATCCTGGCCGCCCTGAACCGAAATAACCACACAGAAACCATATTATTTAAATCACTTCTTGACCCATTAGCTTTAGCTTCTTATTGGTTGATGCTTACGTATTAATTTAACCCATTTCTAGTAATCTGTGTATCACCACATCGCTGTGGCTTACTGGCTAAAGTTCCATCTGGCTCTGGTGGGACTACATGGGTTCTCTCTGCTCTGCCCTTCTTTCTCCCAGCATTCAGTGCAGTCCTCCCTGCCCAGCTCTGCTCCTCCCCACCCTGCTCTGCTGTAGGCTCAAAGCAGTTCTTTATTCATTAATGGTATTCATAGGATGCAGAGGGAAATCCCACATCATCTCAAAGCAATTGGAGAGCTAGCTCAGCAATCAAGAGCACTTGCTGGTCTTTTGAGGCCTAGAGGGCTGTTCTCAGCACCAATCTCAGACAGTTCACAATCACCTGTAATTCCAGTTTCAGGGATTCTGACATTCCCTCTGGCTTCTGTGGGCAACCACAAGCTTATGTGTACACATGCACACACAAACACAAAATAAATAATAAAGTAAATCTTTCAAAATATCCCTTGAAACAGAATTTTAATATATTTTATAATTCATTTAGTCTGTCACTGGATGAATGATCAAATATGAATCTCTTAGTAAAAGCAGAGTCATAGATAAATATTTAGATAGTTAGGGGATTTTGTGTTCATCTTTTAAACTGTGTCTGGATCTTGTGATTGCTTTAAATGATATTCAGTGGAAAGCTTGGGAAGAGCTTAGCATTATTCCTCTTGGCCAAGAGAACTGCCATAGTACAGTTTAAATGAGTATTGTGGCCATGTGCCAAATGTGTCATCAGGTGTGTTTTCATTCTACTCCCAGGTGTAGTGCAGAGGAGTGACTTTATATCAGCTGTTGTTATTCATATGCCTCTTTGTTATACTGCTCAATAAATTAAGCATGAGTGATTAGACAAAGCATATTCTTATTCTGTGCACATTCTTGTTTCTTAATTTAAGGTTAAGCTAACTTAATTTAATGTCATAGGAATTTTTTAGCAGTCATTATGGGCAGTTAATGCATGTTTTTCCTTAGTCATGCATTATCTCTTTGCAAAATTACAATATTTAATCCTAAATTTATTGTGACTAGTTTTATGTAAAGCACTTCTTCTCTTCCCCCATTGTTTATTGTCAGTTCATAGTCCAAGAATGGAGTCCTGGACGGGGAATTCTGAGAGCTTGTGAGAAACCTCCAAGAAAACAAGAAAAGAGTCTTGGGATCTCAGTTTCTTTAAAACACAGAATTGTCCTTGGGATGTGTTTTCGTTCTCCTCCCAGGTGTAGTGCAGAGGAGTGACAAGTTCACTTCAGATGTTGTTATTCACATGCCTCTTTGGGAAAACATGGTTTTGCTATGTGTGGCTCGTCCTTGTGATTGAACCTGTACCTGTTTGATTCTTTTTCACAGTCAGAGTATAAATGGTCTGATGCTGGCTATTGCACAGGGCTTGAGTACACCTCATTTCTAGGCCTCACTCTCCCCAGTTCAGTCCAACAACTAGTGTGGTAAACAAGTAGCATCAGGAATGAGGGACCTGAAGTCGACTATGAGATCAGAGAGTGGGAAGCCTCACAAGAGGAAGCAAGTGAGTATCATGGGGCAGAAACCAAGGAAGGCTTTACCTTGTGTTGAGTTTGCTCATCGTTCCTTAAAGAAAGAAGGAACACAAATATAATCCCTGGTTTCCAGAAGAAGGAACTTTAGGTGAATAAATATGGGACAGAGTCCAAAAGAAAATTTAAAAGGCATATAAACAAGGTGGAAAGATCTGAGTTCAATTTTGAATCATTTGGACATTAATTTGTACTGTTATCAAAATACTTTGATAAGGAAGATAGTAATCATGAAGAAAAGATGGTTAATTCCTTGAATGAATATAAATGATCAAACCTTAAAGTTGATAAAAGGGGTAAAGAAGGAGTTTTTCCCTGTGTAGGCAAAATCAAATGTAATAACAGTACCATATATGCCAGTGACAACTCCCTCTGGTCCCTTACTGGAGCCTCCTCTAGATATATGTCCTCCATTACTTGAGAATGACCCTGAAGCCTGGGTGAGGAGTCTGATAATCCATCTAATCTTAAATTCCCTCCACTTCCTGATGAGGACTTTGGAGAGCCTATGAAAATGCCAACTTTACAACCTAGGCAAGCTAGGGCACAGCAGGGAAAAGGAATTCATTTCCCAGTTCCTCCCTGGCCTCATGAGTTGTGCTAGGTATATCCAGTGCAACTTCAGCAAAATCAAAATATTTGCCCAACATGCACTGGCCAATCTATTTAAAGCTGTAGGAGGAGAGATGGCATTGGACAGTCCTTGCATATTATCTCAAAGGTAGAAGAGACCTATAGTTATTTGAATCCAGACTAAAAGAGCCATTTGCATATTATGTGGATCCTCCACTTCCTTATTTTCCTTTACTTATTTTAACGACTAAATTGTCTCCTACAGGCATTACAGGATGCTAAACATTTGGAATGAGTTTATTTATACATACCACAAGGAAAAAAGTACTAACTGTTTACCTTACTCTTCTTGTTCAGTTAGTAATTCGGGGAAGAACCAAATGTCAACAAGTACATAGATTTGATCCTTGCTGTATTATATTAACCTTAACTAACAATCAATTTTTAAAGAGCATTCAGAACTCTTTGGATTTTCAAAGTTTATTTACTGATACTATGAAAGGATAGAAAATTATTATATAGCTGACAAGGTATGGGATTTTCTGATATGAACTAAATTTGTGGATTTCAAAAATTATCCAACCTTCACATGTCCACAGGTAGATGCTTATTTTATTGATGGTTCATCTAAGGGTATAGAAGGAATTCATGGTCCAGATATTCACCAATCTATTAATACGTATTTTTCCTCAGCCCACCCAACAAACCGGTTGCTTATATTCATATATTATGGTTAATTCATAAACTCTTAAATATCATTTAAGATTTTGCTTATGTTGTAGGATTATTTCTAGCAATAGACTCAAATTCCAAACCTCCCTAGTTCTATTGCAGAAGGAAATGAGCTGATGCATTAATCTGCCCTAGCTTTACTCCTCCAGAAGAAAATTGGGTAGGAATATGCATCTGTAATTGCAGATGGAGCCACTGAAACATTATGGATTCCTCTTTGACTCCTCCAGCCCCAGGTCATCAAGGTCAACAGCAAAGGGTGAGGAGAGAGTCGAGGTAAAGATAGATAGCAAACCTTCAGCTAAATGGCAAAAGGAGAGATTAACCATACCATCAGAAGTAAAGTCTGCCCATCTGGACTAATTTAAGGCCCTGTGCACCAAGTAATAAGTTATTCATTAGCTGCTTTGACCTGTGCATGAGGTCAGTACCAGAGCACATGTATTGGTCTTATGTTTCACACCCTACTTTACTTCAGTTGGTAGACTGGATAGATCCGGTCTCTGTTATCTTCACCGATGACTCTGTTTATGACTGGACCTTGTGGCTGTGATAAACTCATTCATTCATCTGAATATAGGATTGCATTTAATTTTTCTATGGGACTTAAATCACTTTCTATTTGTATAGGTCGTCATAACATTTGTATTTCTATTAAAAGCAAATATGAGCTTATGTTCTTCAAAATACTGGAACTACTAATCATGTGGGTCTCTTTTCAAGCTATTCTCTAGAGTTTTTTGATTAATATAATAATGTAACTAGTAGTACCGGACATCATTTGGATCACTTTTCTTGGTGGCAGAGTAATTACACACCATGCTTTTATTGTTCTAATATTATAATTTGATTGCTTAAAGATGCTCATGTATCAAATTACAATTATATTTATCTACAGTATCTCAAAACCACTCTGGATATTCTGCTATTAAAGAAATTAAGAAGGGGAAAATGTCAGAACACAGTCTAGGAATGGAGATGTGAGAAGGGAATTCTGGGTGCTTGTGAGAAAACTCCAAGAAAACAAGATAAGAGTCTTTGTGACCTCAGTGTCTTTTAAACACAGAATTGTCCTTGTAATGTATTTCCATTCTCCTCCCAGGTGTAGCAGGCAAGAGTGAGCTTGCTTCAGCTGGTGTTACTCTTATGCCTCTATGGAAAAACATGATTTTGTGGCTTGTTTCTTGTCCTTGTGATTGAACACTTTACAAATGTTCCTCTTAATTGAACACTTTACCATATGATTTTTCTTAATCTTCAGAATGATAAACACTCAGGATTATAAATTATCTAATGCTCTGAATAAAATTGGCTACTGCATGAAACTTTAATCCAGCAGTTCTTAACCTGGGGGTTGTGACACCTTTGGCAAACCTTTATCTCCAAATTTTTGTAGGTACATCTATTTACCTGCAGACTTCATTATGTCATTTTTAAACAACTGAGTAATATACTCCATTGTGTAAACATTTTCTTTATCCATTCTCCAGTTTAGAGACATCTAGATGGTTTACAGTTTCTGGCTATTCTGAATAAAGCTGCTAAGAAAACAGTTCCTGAGGTAGGATGAGTCATATTTTGGGTATATGCCCAAGAGTGGTATAACTGGGTCTCGAAGTAAATCAACTCTCAATTTTCTAAGGAACCACCATATTGATTTCCATGCAAGTGACTATACAAGTTTGCACTCCTAGTAGTAATGGTTGGAAAATATTTGCTACTC
>LOEQ01015288.1:0-15851 GCA_001685075.1 Bramus lutescens
AAAATACTCATGTGATAAGTAGAAAATAAAATTGTCAGTCAAGGGAATGCAAAAACAAGTCAAGAAACAATATGACAATTAAAAAAGACAATTCAATAAATAACTGAATAAGAGAATACAAATAAAACACAAAGTAGAAAGATAACCTGAAGCCAAATCATGAGATATGAACTACATCAATGAAAATGGTGAGGGAGAGAGTGGACACAATAAGCAGAGCCTCCGAGACAGGAAAAACAACATAGAAAAGCTGAACTCTGATTTCTCAAAGGCCCAGAGAAAACAGAGTGTGTGACATTGAATATATGCTTGATGAGAACACTTGGAAACATCCCAGACTCCATGCCCAGACAGGTGAGGATGGAAGACAAATGGGAAGACACTGAGTTTTACCTATAGGAGCCATGTTAGCTAAGAGAAACGGGACAGAATTTTCAAGTATTGCTAGAAGAAGAAATACCTATACTCAGAAAGCTGTACCTTCTAGAAAGGTGATCTTGCAGCATAAAGTGAAAAATAACTGTCCTTGACTAAAACCAAATTTGTCTCCAGTAAGAAAACTACAACAGGGTTAAAGCAAAAACAATAGTAAAACTGAAAATAACTGCTAAAATATGATAGAGTATTTCCTTATTTGATTCTTTAACCTACGAGTGAAACGTTAGAAGCATAACTTTTAGGTCCAGGTATTTGTATGTAGTATGCATGGACTTGTATCTGTGTGTTCACATGACAGAAAAAGAAAACATTTTAATTTATCCACATACATTAATGCTACTTTGCACATTAATAAACAAATGACAAGCATTCTGTAGTACTGAAACACTAGTTTTTTTTTTTAAAGCTGAATTAGCTATATATTTATGTTAAGGAAAAGCAAAGTAGACTTTAAAACTGGTACATAGTCAAGAATAATGAATGGACGTTCTATAATAATAAAACATTTATTCACTAAGGAAATACAATAAACACATTTTTAAAAATCAAGAGAACTTCAGAAAATCTGAAACAAATTACCTGGTTATGAAAATAAGAACTGGTATGATTCATTTTTATAGCTTGTAGTTTCACAGATCCTCTTTCCATCATTGACAGAAAAAAACTGAAATAAATGTCAAAATCAAATTAAACAGCTATATACTTATTAGACACCAGTGATGCATAGCCATGTATTCTTTTCTTGTATACATAGGATACTCATCAATATAAGCAATATTAAAACTACTTCAAAAGCACCAGAACTGAAGTCCAATAATGTATATGAATTAACCACAATGAAATTAAACACCATCAATTATTTTCATTTCAAGGGCAAATAAACGTAGTTTTGCCCTCGTATACTGGTGATGACGGCTGCAACTTATGTCTCATGCTGACAGTCTTAGCTCAAACACCATGTCTTAGAGGGACTTTTTCCTAAATACCCTTCCACAGCCCACCTTTGTATACCACCATATTTATTTTCTTCAGGGACCATTTCACAAGCAACCATAATGTGTTTGCTCACTGATTTATTGCTCCTGTTTTCACTACTTTGATTTACAAGCCTATAGAAAAAGGAGAGTCTGTCTTAGAATTGCAACTCTTCAAACATTTTAAAATGAAGTCTAGACTCTCAAGTAATTTTTGAATAAGCAAATAATGCACTGAATCAAATATTGAGACTTTGTATTACAGGAAGGCCTACTTGATTGTGTTTTGACTGTTAGAAAACATAAGGTAAAGAAACAGAGGAGAGTGCTTCTAAATAATAATGACATGTATGATGTTTCTGATTGTTATTTTATATCATTACTATTGTTAGTCCATCAAGGATTGCATTGTATAATAGGAATTTGTTCAGATTTGCATACACCATGCACTAACCTATTGATCCTAGCTGAATCCTAACACTCACTGCAGAGGTTCCATGAAAGAAGACAGATGGCAAATGAGAGAGGTAAATAAAATCATTGATTAGTACTCTTTTACCATTCAAGCTACACAATTATGCTACTTATGTGCTTTCGGTAATCACTCATTAGCAGTGATTCTGGTAAGTATTTTAAGAGTGTGGCGTTATTATTACCCTTAAGTTAGAGATGAACAATTATTATTCAAGCATTCATCTTATACATTCCACTCCCAACTAAGGAAAGCAGGTGTAATATTTTCTATAATTTACAAGGAAAACATAAGTATTAAATGTGTGAACTCGAAAAATTTCTGAAAGCTTGATCATAAAAGCATGCTGAAAGAAAGAGAAAAGAATTAAGCTGTTTTGCCCTTGAAATTCACTTTCAATTCTTACAATTTTCATTTTGCTGAGCATTATATTGAAAAAAAAATTTAAAGTTCTGGTATTTAATAATAATTTTATAAAACAATGTTGTTATTTGCAAAAGGATTTGGTAGTCTTCACATGTTCCATTCAGAATCTGTGCATTTAAATTCTGGCAAGAGGCATGGTGTACTTTGGTAAATGAAACGATGTAAACATAGGCATAAGAACAAGCCTCTAGGCATATCTATGAGAGATTATCTTGATTTGGTTAATGGCAGTGGGGAGATGCATCCTAGATGTGAGCTGAATCATTCCATCTTCTGACCATGTGCTTTCCTCTCCCTGTGATTGCTCTTTACAGATTCAATGTAACCAGTTCTCTTCCTCAAATCCCTGCCACCCTGACTCCTCTCCCACCATTGCCCGGACCTTCAGACTGTAAGCCAATGAAAACGCTTCTTTCTTTTACATTGTCTTAGGTATTTGACGACAGCATTGAGAAATGTGTGCAATACAGAAATGACTACATCAGCAGTTCTCAACCTGTGGGTTGTGAACCCTGTGGAAGTTGAATGACTGTTCCACAGGGCTCATCTAATAGTAAAATATGAAAATATGAATTATGGTGAGGGAAGTTTTGGGGAATAAATTTAAAGCTGTGGGTAAGGAGAGTGCAGATGACAAAACATATGTATTGATAGTGTGATTAGTGTCATTCAAAGAAACATAATGCTCAGGATTAGGATAAGAGGGAATGCCCCGAGGGCAGGAGTCCACCCATCTTTGGCTCTGTATTGTGAAAACACAAATTCCTTTGTGAGGAGAGATTCTAACGGGAATGCCAGAAGGGGTTCTCTGTTCAAAACCAGTCACCTAAGAAAGTGTTTCTCAAAGGTCAACACATATAGATAGAAGAAGTATGCTCTAAAGTGTGCATGCTCTATCTTGAGACGGCATCAGAATTGGCCAGTATCATACATATGGTCCTGAGTATGCAGGTATGAAAGATGCACTCTAGAAAGGTTATACAATCTTAAACTATGGTTCCAGAGAGCTACTTGAGGCCAGAAAAAGTTTGTCATGCTTAGGGTCCCCATAAGGAGGACCCACAAGAACACTTTATGAAGCTGTGAAGGAGAAGAGATGAAATCTAAGATGCAGTTTCCATCCCATGATTTTGGCGATGCTGGAATCGCAGACTTTCCCTCAGGTAACGCTGTGGGCATGGAATGTAGCCAGTGTCAGAGTTACTTCTATGTGCTGCAGTCTCAGAGGTAGGGAACTCCAGGTACTTTGGAGCTTAGGAGATTCCCTGCTGAATCTCAGATGCCCAACATGTAGCTTGGAACCTTGCTGTTTTGCTATCATATTTCTATGTTGTTGTAAGGTGGCATCTATTCTGTGTCTTTGTATGTTATATCTTATTTTAAATGTTATTAATTGTTTAATGGACCTTACAATTTTGAGATCGTCTGTATCTCAGCAGAGTCTCTGTTCTTACATTTATTTGTAACATTGAGGAATCCATAAAAGATTAAAGCTTTTAAAAGCTAGACTGAATGTATTTTGAATTATGAGATGGCCATGAACCTCTGGGCACAAAGAGTAGAGGGATAGGGTTTAAAATCCATATCTTTGAGTGTCCAGTTGACAAAGGATAGACTTTTGATGGTTAATATTGATTGACAACTTCTCAGGATGGAGATTCACCAAGGAGACAAACCCTTGAACATGTCTCTGTAGGATTATATAGATTAGATCAATTGAGGTCAGAAGTCATAGCTTAAATGTGTGTCCATTGGGTATGTGTCAGGATGCATGAAAAGAAAGCTACCTGAAAAAAGAATTCTTTTCCATTCCTAACTTTGCTGATCAGCTGTTGTTTCAGGCTCCTGCTGTCATTGGTTCTCCGCCACAGTGGATTATGATCTTCAAATTCTGAGTCAAAAATAAGCCAACACTCCTTTAATTTCCTCTGCTAGGCATTTAATCACAGAAAAATATGTAATTATGAGAAACATTTGCATAGAAAGAGAGCTATGAAGAAGAGAAATAGAGACGTTCAAGCTGGGTGGGGCTAATTGGAGCTTAAACGGAAAGATGCATCAGATGAATGAGTTTCATAAATTATGGTTTCCAGAGCCGTGAAAACAGGATCCTGTTTGAGGGACAGGCCTGTTAGAAATGCGAATACCATAAGCGGATCCCAGATTTTAACATCCCACAAGTCTTCCCCCGGTATTCTGATGGATAATTGAGTTTGAAACCCTCACTGCTGGGAAAGGTTTTGAACTGTACTGTTGGTATTGGAACCATTATTAATTGGCCTTTCCTGGAGCGATCTGCAGTACCATCTGCTGCAGGTGTTAAACTTTGCCCAGCAAGCAAAAAGCTAAAAGCCCTGCTTGGTTTAGATGTAGTATTCCCTCACTCCTCGTTCGAAATTCTTCAGAGGGAGAAGCCAACTCCTAAACATACTTCTAACAATTCAGATACCAATTTCTCATGAGATGCCGTGGGTGGTGTGGCAAAGAGCAGCACAAGGGACCGATGGGCAGGGGCTCTGTCTTCCCTGTGGGTTTTATTTTCTGACAGTTCATTTCTAAACTGTCTTCAGGCCAACAGCCAAGTATGGCCAGAGAAATCCTCTAACCACCTTCGTGCATATGTAAACCTAGCTAACCTTACTCCTCTCAGTCTGACCTAAATAGGTCATTAGAAAGAACAGTGACCTGTATCACTGTTGAGTAGAACTGGAATGTTTAGGAAGATCCCCAACCAAACATGGCAATGCCTCAAACTTGTTATATAAACATCTCATGACTAGTACTTGAGACATTACTTGTTAAAGTCCATCCAAGGGTAAGAACTACAGCTACAAACGAAAGACAACATGTGGAATAATAAAATCTTACTGAGACAGATGTGTTGGAACACAAAATCACTAGAAAATGAGCCAAAAACACTAATGGAAATTATGCTTATTATTATATAAAAGAACATAAATTTATTAAAAATTTATAGTAATTTTATTCACATCCTAATTTACCTTACAGTGAAAAAATTAAACTGTTAAAAACTGCAACATCAGAAACAAATAAGATCCAAAACTTCAGATAAGATACTTCACCCAAAAACTAGAGCTGATGAATAAATTACATAGTTCACTAGATTTGTGACAAATTTGAAAGAATTAAAAAAAAAGCAAATTCAATAGGGATATAGGATAGAGAAGAGCAGGAGGATTCCAAGGAATGAGGAAGTAGGGAGAATGATATCTGAAGAGATAAGGAAGAGGAGGGGATAAAGGGGAGTAGGTGTGACTGATTGGAGTGCTGTCTACATTTAGTTAACGTATGATAATAACATGTTAATAAGGATCTTAATAACATATGATAATACATGATAGAAGATGATAAGAAATATATTTCTTGACTTCCTCTAAAAATTCACTGCATTTATTTGGTTAGTTGTGTGTGTGTTTGTGCATGAGTGTACAAGTGTACACATGCCAGAGTTTACCTATGTAGGTTAGAGCACAGCTGTTGGGAGCTTGCTTTCTTCTTCAATCACGTGGGTGGCCAGCGTTCCAACTCAGGTCAAGAGTCTTAGGAGCAAACACCTTTTCTCACTGAGCCAAGATTCTGGCCACAGAAGAAATATATTTTTTTTGAAATTTGCATGAACTCATTATTTTTAAAACCTCAATGAAAAAAAAAATAAACCAGGATTTTAGAGAGTATCTGAAGGATACCTTGTCCTTTTCCCTCTGAGTTATCAACAGAAAACATTTTATTGCACAGGATAATTTTAAATATCTATGTCTCAGTCAGATCACATTGGGTCCCATATGGCAATGATACACAAGTGCGCATATTTGGTTTGATGCTTGTCAGCATTTTAAAGAGATAGTGAATAAACAGATTAATGGAATTTTCTCAGGGTTTAAAGATATTTTTCTCGGGTGCAGCCTGTCACCTACTTGGTATTTTTTTTCCTGCAATGAAAATGATTTGTTTTTCTTTACTTTATCAGTATTAGGAAATATTTTCGTTTTGTTCATAAGACAGGGGTGGGTCTGCATGTGTACACACAGACTGATGTATATTTCTGTGAATCACAACTACTGAAATTAACAATTCCTTACATTTTTGTTTCTCATAGAGTTCATGGCATAATTTGTAGTTCACTTTTATGTGAAATGACATTTATATGCAATTTAAGTGAATTTTGATCTAAAATCATGTGTGTCTGTTTTACAGCTCCATATTTTCAACCTGCTCCTATATTTTAAACAAATCTACTTGCTTAAGCTATACAAAAAATAAATTCAGATGACATGCTGTCAGTAATAATAATTTAAATAAAGTATTAAAATACAAAAATACTAATAAGTTTTAATTATGAAGTTAAAGTATCTTTACTGTAGTAATATAATATACAGTACATGAAAAGAAAAAAAACAAGTTAAATAAAGAGTTGTGATGGTTAAGTATTTCTACAACACAAACATCACTTCCATTATGCTGAAAAGTCAATCAATTAAAATATAATTTAAATATTTTAAAAAGAATAGTATCTATACTGCTTGAGGGGAAAATGCCATATACAACTAGAAACAAAAAATATTTGGTAATATATAAAATAAACCTACAAATAAACCAGTTGAAAGTTAGAAAATGAATAGAAAATAGAGGATAAGTTAGTATACCAGAGGAGATAATGAATACAAAAGACAGACTACCAGTGAGTTTTAATTCTACAAAAGGGCTTTCAATCTCATCCTTGTGAAGAGATGGATATGTAGTACCACAAATTGTTTCTCTCTTCACCTGAGTCTGGCAAATATTAACATGATATTGGTATACTGACTTTTCAAGAGAGATTAAAAACATGGGGATATCATTATATGAATATCAAGCTATCCAGTATTTACTGGAGATGTATCTAGTGTTAACTACTGAATTATGAGATGAAAAAGTTCTTGAATATCAACTTTCATTTCAATATTTACACTATGGATATTCTCATCCATGGATGACATAACAAACCTAAAACCATAGACATAGTCCTGGGGCAGGTGGCTCCAAGGAACAGTATTTACTATGGCGTGTATATGAGGTGTCATCTCAATTGCTAACATATTGAGGGGTTTGTCTTCATATGGTGGCATTAGTTTGGGAGCTTGCAGAAGCCTTAGGATATAGGAGACTAGGTTATGTCCATGATGTGGCACATTGTACCCGGCCTCTCTGTGTTTGTTTTCTGCCTGCCAAGAGGTAGCTTCTTCTGACTCATACGTCCACTGTCACGAGGCTCTGACTTACCACAGGCCAGGAAGCAGAGGCTCCAAGGGTCTTGAACTGAATCTCTCAATCTATGAGCAGAAGTAAATATTTCCTTCTTTAAAGTTGTGTCTTTCCACAGCCATGGAACACTTGACTAACATGTGTTCCACAATTGGTATTCTCAAATAAAAGGAAAGAAAACTGTATTTTGATGAAGAAATCTGCAGATATGTGCTATCAAATATGTTTAAATATAATATCTGCTTTGAATACTTAGCCCTAAAGAGGATATTTTCATCAAATCTGTCCCCTCAGAGTGAGCGGAACCAGGCAGAAGAGAAGGCCAAAAGAATGTAAGAGCCTAAAGGAATGGCAGATATCAATAAAACAAAACAACATGACTTACGCTCAGATGAACGCACAGAGATTGAAGCAGCAAGCTCAAGGCAGACACTGGTCAGCACCAGGTTCTCTGCACATAAATCACAGCCTCCAATTTAGTATTTTCATGATATTCATTAGTGTGTGAAGGAATTGGTGGGTCTCTAATTCTTGTGCCTTCTCTTGGGTTCTTTTTCTTCTATTGTTAGTCTTGTCCAGTTTTGATGTGGCAGTTTTCGTTTTATCTTTTCTTTTGTATTTTATTTTGTTATATCTTTAAAAGTAAAAAATTAAAACCTGATCTGTCACTTACATCTTCTGGGAGAGGAAGGTTCGGTTTTCTCTACACACACACGCATACACATAAAACTCAACCACTACGTAACAGTTCACATGTTCAGGAGCAGTTGACTAACATTTTTTTTTTGGTGTGTGTGTGTGTGTGTGTGTTTTCATTTGCTTATAGTTCTTTGTGTGTGTGTGAGTTTACTTTGTTTACTCTGTTCAGCAATATTTGGTGTTGTATTGGATTTTGTTTGTTTTCTATAAATAACTTAAAATTGGGTGGGACTTGATGAGGAATCTAGAAAGACTTGGTGGAAGGGAAGAAAATATTCAAAATATATTTAAATTTAAAAATTGTTTCAAACAAAAAAAGTGCAATGGTATTTCATTTGTATTTTAATAGATAAAGCTTGCCTGAAGATAGAGAGTAAAACAGCCCCGCTTGTCAGTCTTACAGACCAGGCAGCAGTGACACACACCTTTAATCCCAGTAAGCCACATCAGTTTGCCACTGAAACCGGGTGGTATTGGTGGATGCCTTTAATTTCAACCCTAGAGAGGAATAGAAAACAGGGGGAGACAATGCTCAGTCAGTCACATTCTCAGGATTCCTGAAGGCAGGATCACCATTTCAGACTGAGGTGGAGATAAGAGCCAGTAACTGGCTGTTTTGCTTTTCTGAAGTTCAGGTTGAATCCCAATATCTGTCTCTGGGTTTTTATTAATTGTGCTATAACAATGCAATAATAATAATTAAAAAGAATAATGTCTTTATGAATTCGTATCATGCCTCATGAGTTCAAGGCTGGTGAAAAGCTATGGCAGCAGAAGTGATTGACTGTACTAGTTAGGTTTATGCCAACCTGACATACATGTCATTAGAGAGGAAGGAATCTAAACTGTGAAAACGCCTTCATTTGATTGGGATATATGCAAGCTTGCAAGCCATTTTCTTAATGAATGGTTGATATAGGAGAGCCCATGCCATTGTGGGTAGGGCAACCACCGGCTGGTAGTCTGGGGTTCTCTAAGAAAGCAGTTTGAGCAAACCAGGAGGAAGAAGACAGTTAAGTGGTATTCCTCCTTTGCATCTTCCACATCTCCTCCCTTCAGGTTCCTGTCCTGTTTGTGTTCCTCCTCTGATGCTCTTTGATGATGAACGGTGATGCGGAAGTGTAAGCCAAATAATCCCTTTCCTCCCCATCTTGCTTTGGCAATGATGCTTCCTCAGAGCTATAGTAGCCCTAACTAAAACATAGAAAAAAAATCATTCATAAATACAATCTTTGTATTCTCTCATAACAGCACCTGTGAGGGAAGGCTGTGAATAGCTGGAAACAAGAGCAAAGGCAGAGATTTCTTTTCTAATTGATTATAGCCTACATCTTCAGATTATACCTCATTGCGTTTGTTACCCATTTTCCTCTTTCTATCACACCCTAAAAATATGACCTACAGGAAAGAAATCAAATGCCAGCATTCTCAACCACACTAGAAAATTAAAATCACCAGCTGCCTATACAAAAAGAACATTTTCCTAAGGGCAATTAAATAAGAACTATGCAAGAAGGGTCTGAATATATACATACAGTATTACACATATGCAAATATATGCATATAGTATTTTATATTTAAATGGATGCAAATGTGTTCTAAATATAGTTATATATTAAAATATAGTTAAAATATATTTATATAATATATCATATTTTGCATTCATACAAATGTGTGTGTGTATGTATTTGTGTGTATTAAAAACCTCTTGGAGATTCTTAGTTGCTAGATGAATTAAAAACCGCTAGGCTAAAATAATCAAAGAATTCTTCATGGAGAACATAGAACTGTTGATTTGAAAGCTAAGTCAGATCTATAAATGTGAGTATCAATGGACAAGTTTAAATTGTACTTATAAATTTTAGTAAGCACCGAAATGAAATAAAAGCAGAGTAGCAGGTAGGCAAAGGAAAGATATGTATGTTACAGGTGGCTGATTATTTTCTGAGTCAGAAAAAAGACATTTATTACATTTATTAGAATTATTATTGCAAGGGTATATGACATGTTAGGTGGCATGGTAGTTAAAGTAAACACCTCAATTGCTCATTAAAAAATTATAGCTGATGAATTTCATCACATACATGACACACTTCAGAGAATGGTTAACTGCATACTGCCATTAAAATGCCTTTTGCAAAACGCTACAGACTCTGGCCACTGTCAAGCTAACAAAAGCTCATTGATTTTGTTTTCAGACAGGAAAAGATGATACTTTCTCGGGTAAGGCTACATTTTTCAGCACACAGTGAAACCAAAGGTGATCAAAGTGTCCTGAGCTTATTTTTACAGCTTCAGAAGTAAACCAACTATCTGACATGTCATATCAATGAATATTTTGACTGAATTTTAACAAAGTTCCTGTAGAAGGACTTTGTAAGTCAGTCAAGTTAAGCTTGTGGAAGGATGTTAAATAAAAAATTCCCCTTCCTATCCTCAGGTACATGTTTGAATAATATTCAATTCATATTTTTAAAAGGCTTCTGAGATCTGCCTTTAGCTATGCCCTAAAACACTCAGAGAAATTTGGGGCCTAGAAATCCACTGAACCTGTTTACTGTGATTCCCATCTATGGGTAAGAGTTTGTAAATCATGGACCGTTTGGCTAATTTATGCCTCAGTGATGAAGAATCTAATCTGAAAAGTCAAGTTACTTAACTTCATTATATATTCTAGGAAGAGGTGACTTTTCAAATGCTTCAACTAGTACATAGATCTATTATGGCCGTACCTAGTCTTTCAAAAATATTCTCAGTGACAGTAGCAGGCAAAACGGTAGTCACATGGGGGAATAAAGTTGAATGGAAAGCTTTTTTAAAGGAATGCTTACTGGGTCAGTCTTGAGGGACTCATCTTGTGAAAAGAAGAGATGGCCACTAAAGGTCAAAGCCATCTCTATGCACCTTGAAGTACAGGAGGTCAAAGTGAAGAGACATTCACTTCAAGGGCACTCTGAAATTTATATTAATGCTGTAGAATACCAAGGCCAGCTACAGAAGGATAGTTCCAGGAGCTATGTTGGAGACAGAAAGTGTAATATGCTCACTCGATTACTTTTGCTTAAAAAAGAAGAGCGAAGACAATTTTCATCTTCCATTGCATCTGACACATGAACAGCAGCTGGGGGTATAGCTTCTGCAGATATTAGCTGTAGACACTGCTAAGTGGAAGCATCTGTCTGTAATGGGTAAGGTCTACCCTAATGACTCCCCAAGTTCACCAGTGATACAGAGATTAGATTTCTCTTGGACCCTCATAGGATAAGCATCAGAACTGGCTCAAATTGTAGACTTCCCCTAGAAACAAATGCTCCTTGTGAGTTCGTTGTGTTCTGATTATTAAGCAATTAGATAATTCCTTCGGTTACTACAAGTGTATCAATATTTTTAAAAGTAAAATCAAGGCCCCAGTAAGTGGTGCAGGCTATTCTCGGACAAGCTATCCTTTTGACTTAGCCTTTTCAGGGCCGGGGTTAGCTTGTGCACTGCTTCTGGTCCAGCCTTATCACTTTAAAAAATTATTCAGTTATATTTTCAATTTTGTATAATTTGTTTGTTTCAAATAAGTATTCTTTCCCCCACAAAAGCCCAAAGCGCCTTGGTCCCCCCTGCAAGGTTGGAGCGTGTGGTCTCTCTGTACAGCTCTCTCTGAGGCAGCCCCAGCGGCTGATCTGCTTTATTCAGAATAATTAAGAAATGGAACAACCTACATGTTCTTCAGCTGATTAATGGATAATGAAAATGTGGCACATATAGAGTATGGAGGACTAAACCGCTGCAAAGGAAATCATAATCAGGAAATCTTCTGGTCAGTGGATGGAACCAGAAATTATTTTATTGAATGTAGTAACCAGATTCAAAAAGACAAATGCCACATGTTCTTTCTCCTCTGTGACTCTGAACTTCAAATCTTCAAATGTAAGTCTATGACTTTTTGTAATCACGAAAGGCAGGAAAGTTAAAAAAAAAAAGAACAAAAACCTGATTCCTAAGCAACAGTTCAATTTTAAGCATGAAGACAAAGAGCTGTAGACTTTTTCTACATAGAGTGCTATCTATCATGGCCTACAAAGCTCTTGCAGTCAAAGTGTTGGCAGTCAGAGACAAGAAGCACTTCTGTTGGTATCTCCCTGAGAATGGAGTTGATCACACGGCTTTTCTACCAGAATAGAGAAGACGGGTTGATTGTGTTCACATGGAACTTTTCAAAGTTTAGAGAAAAATATACAGTCCTGTGTGAAAACACGGAAAGGCGTCTATCTAATATGAAGTCACGCTTGCTCTCTTTTGTGGCCCTTCTTCTAGCAGTCAATTCCTCTATACTGCTTTCAAAAATTGCCTCATCGAATACTGATTTCATGATAATTCCTGCAGATTTATGAAATAGTTATTCCTGATTTTGCAATGCTTACATTAATTAATTGGATGCGTTTATTCATAGAAAGGAAAGAAATGGAACAGTGATTTTTTCCAGGACTTACGTTATCTTATCTTTCTGGGGAATTCACTTAGGAATGGACGAGCGTGGAGGCCACTACCACTAGATGTCACTGTAATCAGACCATTTCCTGAGATAGACTCATTTTCTCATATTTCCCAGGTTTTCAGGACCTTGCAAGAAATTCTTTCAGGCAGTATTAATTGTATCTAATCTCTTGTTTGCTTATTTAGTCGGAGGTTACTAACTGCAAAATTTACATCCTTCCTTGTGTCCCTTTACAAATGGGCAAAACAATTTTCCTTACAGGAAAAAAAAAATCACAGCACAGGGATTTAAAATTTGTTACCATTTTATTAATTAGGTGATGGTGTCTTGCCGAGTCACTCAGTTTATTATTTCTTAAGAAAGATCTTGTAGTGAGCTTGTGTCTCATTAGAGAACTGCAGGGCCAGACAGATTAATGCACATATGCTGCAACATTAATTAGAGAGTCAGATTTTTCACACAATAGATAATTTGATTGTGACAATGGAGACAGCAATTAATTGAGCCTCCTTTAGAGAGCATCCAAGGGGCCCGAGTTGAGGAGAGAGCCCGCTACGATTTGCTGGAGTCAAGCACAAAGGGACACTAGAATTATAGGATTATATCATGTTAGAAAGACTTCAGAGGTTATTTGGTTGGTTTAAGTTTCCCATCCCCTCTCCCATTTGAAGCATGAATTTTAAAGAAACCCCCGAGCATGGGTCTATAACAGTGTGTAATTTGTGGCTCAGTGGAAGTTTCAGCAATTATATTGCAATTATATTTCTTTGCTCAAATTTGCTTAATGCATTTTGGTCAACAAAAGGATATAGAACCAAACTTTATAGCACATAATCTATAACACAATTTTTTTTTCAAAATATGTCTCCTTAAATCAATTTACAAAATCCAGGGCTTAATTAAGAATATCAGCAATCAACTGCTAAACTGCTCTTAATAATAGACTGGTGGATTTAGAATAACAGGAGACTGAGTAGTCTAACTTCCTTGTTAGCTGACATTTAAAAATTCACATTTAAAAAATGACATTTAGCAGATGAGATGACGATGCAAATGAAATCTATATTTAGGGAGGGGTGAAAAACAGAACCTAATTTGTACTGATTATATATTCTCTTCTACCTCTGGAAATTTAGCTTCAGCTTGCCTCGCCCTTTATAAATATCTCTCCTCGCATTCTCTTCTCTTTTGTCCTCCTTCCCCCTCCTTCCCACCATCTACTCTTCCCCTCCCCACTTATCCTTTCTATTGCCACCTTTTGTTTCTCCTATTCTCTCTTCTTTCTTCTTTCAGGTAGGAAGCCAAGGACATGGAGATCTTTTTAATCCATCTATACCAAGAACAACTGAAAGGATAAAACCCCATTGATACGGGCTCCTGTAGAGAATGCAAACGTTCCTCAACAAAATTCCCCTCGACTGTGAAGGCCACAAGCTAGAACCATTCTGATGAGTTCACTCATTGAGATGAGTTCAACACTGAGAGATTATTGTCAAGGTGGAAGTCCTGTCCAGAACCATCTCTGTCTCTCCAGACTCCTCCCCTGAGAAAACTAGCCAAGCAGTTGCTGCTAACCCAGAGGGTATTTAAGGGCCCCTTCTGGGGAGCAGCCTTGTGGTTTTCCCTCTTTTCCAAGACCAACTGGGAATGCTTTGTTTAGATTAAAGCCTGGACTTTAAATCATCAGCACGATTGACATATTGCACTAGTGGGGTAGTTACCCACTACCAGGGGATATTTTTGTTTATTAATTAGAAGTTGCTATTTTAAACTGTTATTATTGTCATTTGTTGTTCAGCAGTAAGGGACTCATTGCGCTATTTGCATTTGAACCAAAAACTAGAGTAGGGGAGGGGATGAAGAAGGGAGGGTGGGAGAGAAGGAGAATTCTGCAAGCTTCCGCAGGCCTGAAAGCTGAAAATAGCCTTTGATTCTCAGTCTTAAGGTTATGCTTAGATATTCTTTCCTAGTTTTTCAGAGGACATATTCTCTGTACTAAATCTGTTTCTCAGATATGTATTTTATTTTTTGAAGGGATTCCTATTGGCACAAGATATCCCATAACCAAGTTCTCAGCACAAAGGAGATTTATTTGCCCCAGTGAGACCAAGGGCAGGAAATAAGAGGCAAAGTCAGGAGATGTAGGTCAAGGGGGAAGGAGGAAAAGAACAAGCAATGGGTGGGGTATTTATCCCTGTGTGACAAGGGACTTCTTTTGGATAAAGAGACAGCTTATAATCGTAAAAGGGGAAACTTGTGTTAGGATGGGGTGTTTAATTTTTTTATAGATTTTTATTGAATTCTACATTTTTCTCTGCTCCCTTCCCTGCCTCTCCCTGCCCTTTCAACCCTCTCCCAAGGTCCCCATGCTCCCAATTTACTCAGGAGATCTCCTCTTTTTTCTACTACCCATGTAGATCTATGTATGTCTCTCCTAGGGTCCTCATTGTTGTCTAGCTTCTCTGGGATTGTGCTCTGTGGGCTGGTTTTCTTTGCTTTATGTTTAAAAACCACTTATAAGTTAGCATATATGGTAATTTTCTTTCTGTGTCTGGGTTACCTCACTCAAAATGTTTAATTTTGATTGCGTATGTTATTTAGGGTAGCCAAAGGGAAGTTTTGACAGTTGGATGTTAACACTTTGATAGGTGGACCTTTGTAGTTTCAGGAGAAGAAAGTGGCCATTTTACAAGAGAACAGACCTCGGGGGCTAGCTTTAAGAATGTAATCAAATGATATTTAGATTATTAGATATAAGCAGAGGGAATAGAGGTAGAAGGGCAAGGCCTGCCAGAGACATGTTTGCCATGCTCAGGCCAGCAAAAGTCTATTAATTTCTCATTGACCATTGCTATGCAGTTTATTTTCTTCTATTATCATTTTTACAACATTTGTTTGCTTTGCCTTTATTTCTATTCTCAAGTACTTGTAAAAAAAAAAACACACCTCAGTTCCTGTTTTATATTTGGTGAAGAAAATCCAGAGGTCATAGTGTGGAGATATGCAAATGCAGGAGACTGACCACTTTCACTTGCCATATTGTGAGCAATGCATGAAGCCTCCACCTGTCCTGCAGTGGTGAGGATTCTGAGAC
>LOEQ01015289.1:0-15844 GCA_001685075.1 Bramus lutescens
CTTGCTGTTTGCAGGCTCAGTGAAACAAAGGAACTCCTTCCTGCCTGGTTTCACTCACCACTTTGTCCCCAGAGCCTCAGCCCCAAAACAGGCTGAGTTGGGGGATCTTATGACCCCGCAGAAGGGAAGGGATACCTGGGAGCAATCTGGGATGGGCTTGGAAGAGAGGCAGTATCTGGGAGAGAAGACCCTGCAGAATGACCAGAAAGTTTAGGGAGTTGGGGGAATGTCTGTGTTCCCTTTCTAATAATCCCAGACCCCACACATCTCCCTCCGAATGACATATTCTCTCCGTCCCTCCTTCTTTCTCTCTCTTTCTCTCTCTCCCTCCCTCTCTCCCTCTCTTTTATAAACCCACTGAATCCAATAAGTGCTGCCCTTGCTTGTGCACAGGGGTATAGGGCCATTCCCCACACATGGAGTGTCTCCCAGGGGCCACACCCATAATAAAAATTGAATCTCCCTCCTAGCAGCCTTCAATAACCAATGCTCCTCAGCGAGGGGTAGTGTCTATCTGGAATAATCGACAGGCTTGATCCTGTGTGTTATATTATGCAGGTGGCTACAATGACTGTGAATTCTCGAGTGCACCAGTATTATTAGGTCCAGAAAACTTTATTTTATGGAATACCTTCCTGGACACAAGCTAGGGTCATCTGAGAGAAGGGAACCTCAATGAAGAAAATGCCTCCATAAGATCAGGATCTTCCTGTGGACAATTTTCTTAATTATTGACTAATATGGGAGGGATCAGATCATTGTGGGTGGGGCAACCCCTGACCTGGTGGTCCTGGATTTTAGAAGAAAGCAGGTTCAGCAAGTCATGTGGAACAAGCAAGTAAGCAGCACCTCCCTCTTGCTTTGGCATCAGCTCCTGCCTCCAGGTTCCTTCTCTGACTTCCTTCAAAGATGAACTAGGATGTGAAAGTGTAAGCCAAATAAATCTTTTCCTTCCCAGCTTTCTTTTGGTCATGGTGTTCCATCACAATAGTAACTCTAACCAGGGCACTCCCTGACTTCTGGCTCTTTAAATCTTTCTGTCACTTCCATGTTATTCTTGGGACTTGAGGGGAGGGATTGATATGGATGTCCAGTTCGACGCTGAGCACTCCTCAGTCACTTATTCCCTGTACTCTGCACTGACTGGCTGAAAGTCTCTGTGTTAACCTACATTCATTGCACAAAGAAATTTCTCTCATGTGGAATATAATGTGGTATACTTGCACTGTAAGGTGAGTATAACAAAGGCAATTTGATGCTATGTCTTTTTATCAAAATAATAATAATGTGTCCTCCCTTATGCGGTATGAGCTCCCGAAGCCACAAGCTATAATGGTGGCAGATAAAAGTCACTAATGAAATTTCCAGGAATTATTTTCACTAATTGCTAATATGACTGATAATTCCTAGCACCTGTTTCTATAATTTATGTAATAAGGTTTCAAGGAGAACAACAGATGAATATGTTTTTGCTGCCCTAGAAAATAATTCTGTTTTATTCTTGTTCTAGAAATAAATGGGTTTTAAAAGTCAAAAGATACTGCAATAAAAAATAAAGGATCAATAGAAATTCTTCCCATCAGAACTAGTTACTATTGACATTTCTAGAGCATACTTCTAGGCATTTCTGTGGACAGAGGTATGCACACAAATGCACATTCCTACCAACATGCATACTCTTCTATGTCTGACTTATTACCCTTAAATCATCTTGGGATTCTCTTCTATCTAAATAAATATATAATATTAAGTGGTAATTTATTATTGATTACATTAGGTAAAAAATAATATTTTGACAGACATTCAATCTCCTTCCAGAATTTTATCATATTTCTCTTCCCTTAATCAATTACATTTTGATGAAAATACCTATGATTTCTTCAGTGGCTGGACACACACTGCTGCATGAGGCTCTCTCCATTGAATGTGTTCTCCAAAGGTGAACTTTTTGTCCAAGAGGCTTATAAAATTCCTCTCTCCTTTTTTAAAGGTGAAAAGAAGACACGTGCTTTAAAAGAAAAATACTGTTGCAGATGGACTGAGACCTAAACCCGAAATGAAATACATTTTTTCTTTTGCAAGAGAACTCTGATGTATTAAAAGAATGGATGTAGGTTCTAAAAAAAACATTCAGACTCTCTGATCCCCCAACTTGGCATCAGTACCAAAGGGAGTTCTAAATATGAAATTCAGTCACTCAGCCAAAGCCTCACTTTGTTCATTAAAACCCAAGCTTGAGGGCTGTCAGCAATGGTCAGTCTCATCACTTGTCAAAAGCCCAGAGAAAAGACAGGGCTATTGAAATCAGCTGGTACGGAGAGAAAGGAAACTCTCAAAGACCTGATTCAGAAATCAAAACTCAATAAAAATTTAAATGTCTATTCGTTTGCTTTGTATTTATAAAATCTCTATTTCTGGATAGTTTAGGAAATCAACATGCTGATCTGCAGTGTACATTTTAATGAGTCCTAACTAAGAGAGAGTCGTCTTACATACTTTTTATATTTGGTAAATTCTTCACAAAACTCCCTCTTTAATATAAATGCTTTTAGGTGAAAATTCAGCAATGTAAAAAAATCAGCAATGTTTCTTCTCTTCCTATTTATTTTTATCTATCTATCTATTCTTTTATTAATTGGGCAGCAGAAATCTCTCTTTCTTAAGTATTTATTAGCTAGCTTTTTACCTGTGTTGTTGGGAAACTGATTTGCTAATAATATTTATTAGCATCTAAAATAGTAAGCCCAGAAAGAGCAAACATGCTTATAAAATGTTTCAGAAGAGAACTAAGACATTATGATGGGGACATATTAATGGAAATCTTGTGTCTTTCTCGTTAATGGACATTACTATACCATTGGAAATCATTTGGCTTATTCTAAGATTGTCTATTTCCCAAATCACTATTGTGAAAAAAGTGTTAAGCTATGTAAACAGAAGCAAATGTCTTCATATGTAAATTACAGTCATTTGTTGTAACACTTGTGAAAACCTAATTCATTACAGTGCAATTGATATATTGTGGTATGAAGCATATTGCAAATTGCAAATGTCATTATTTGCTCATACAAAAATTCATCTGAGAGAAATATTAACTGAAGCACAAGTTCTACCAAGGTGAACACAATTTAGTAGAAATTCACATAACATATACACACAGATTTCAAATATCAGTATCTGCTTCAGGTCATTGTATGCTTTCCAACACCCATGATATGTGGTTTCAGAGATTTGATTGCAAATATTATGCTTTCTGCCACTTCCCAATATCTCATGAGCCACTGCCCTTGAAGTGTTCTTATTGATCTCAATATTCAGGGGCTATTCAAGGAAAGGACCACAATTATGGTAATGTTTATAGACCTATTTGCTGTTTAAGGTATATATTATGAAACCATGTTTATGGATGTCCTGGGATTATCTATGATTATATTATATCTCAATTATATTTCCCCAGATGCCCTCTGATTTTCCTGATCTTTTTTTGCAAAGCACCTTTTAAAAGAATTTCCCAAGTCTTATCAGAGCATAACTTCCTGTACATATTGCGCCATAACTGGTGTTGGCATTATTGGTTAACATGAAATCTGCCAGATGTCTCTAGCATAAAATCACTCTTTCCCCTTCAATATTTCACCCATATCTATTACTTCAAGGAAAAATAAATAAGTTCAACTTCTTGGAAGATTATAAATGATCTGTAGGAAGATACTAAAATAATTTCAGTATTTTAAACTATTTTACGGAAACCACTTTGAAGGAGTGCAAATATCACTGTTTCTCTTTTAAGGTTTGCACATGAACCTTTACAGGTAGCAGCGAACCAAACCTGCAGCAATTACTGTGAACTGATGTGATCCCTCTCTCAGTTTTGTATACTTATTAATTATAATTCTGTATAAAGAATGTGTATCTCTTCTTTCATGGTTCTTTTTCTTTTAAATATCAATTTATATTGGTATGAACTTCTGGATATCAATGTGTGAAGCAAAATCATTCCTGTGATTTTCAAAATCATGAGAAAACATCACAGACAGTGAAATAGAGGGACATTCAATAACACTTCTAACTACAACTCTCCCAAAGTGCAAAGATCAGAAAAGGTAATAACAGGTTGAGATATCAGTGACTGAAACTGACTAAGGAAACACAGCTAAATTCAAGATTGTATCTTCCATTGTGTCCTGGGACAGAAAAGAACATAAGCAGAGCTTATGTGTTATCTTAAATATTATTCATAGAGTGATTTGTTTGATGGGCACACTAAGTCTAATTGACATATACTACTACCCCTGACTTGAATATAAAGAAAATGAGTAACAAAACAGTTAATAATGTATCAATGCTAGAAAGTAGAATAAGGACAGTCAACACTTCCTGATGCATACTAGGATTCACAACTACGGGAAATAATTCCTGAGAGTTCTATGTATGGTGTATTTCATTCTAATTCAATGATATTGAAACAAAAGAGCCAAAAGATCCTATCTCAGAAACATATTCTAAATCTAACAGAGAAAAACATATTGCTGAGGTCTCTTTTAGCTAACCAGAAGAAAACAGGAGAGAGTAGCAGGGTTTAATGTCAATAACACAGAATTCAGACGTGTGACGTGGTGGATGATAAGAGATCTACTGTCTCTTTAATCACAATAGGCATCAATGAAGGTCTCTGAATTTCTGATGACTCCCTTTTTCCAGTCATTCATGAAAATACACGCACAAAAACTGTAGGATAGAAATGGCAGGTCAACTTCTCTCAGTCAATTTTGCAAATTGCTGAATTGCTAGTAATTGTAGCACTAATCAGCTGTTTTTCCTTGCCCACTTAAAGCCTTCAAAATGGTTTAAAGGATCGGTTTAGTCAAAGGGCCTGGGACTGGCAATCAAGTAACACCAAAGCATACCGGTACAATGGAAAGGCTCTGGGAAGAAGTACAATTAGCTTTAAGATGGTGCTTTACCACTTGTCAGCTATTAAGTTGATCATTTTATTTCTTCTGGTTTCAATTTGTTCCCTATACATTATTAAATAATAATAACTGTCTCCCAAGGTCACTATGGTTATCAAATAAGAGGGTTCTTATAAAGAACTTAGTGTCTGATGCATAGTTACAGATGAGAAAATGTGCGTTCTTAGCATTGTATATTTCCCTTGTTGTTAGTAAGGATGACATCAATTTCATTCTAGCATAAGTTCAAGTAACTGGACATTGCTTTATTTTATACAACAATATTCTATAACTACCAAATGAAAAATTCCAAGGTTAATCTTCCAACGACTATGAATGACAACTTTAAAGAGACCTACTTCTTGACTATTGTATTTTTTTAAATATTTATTTATTATGTATACAATATTCTG
Organism: Bramus lutescens; assembly: GCA_001685075.1. Lineage (NCBI taxonomy): Eukaryota > Metazoa > Chordata > Mammalia > Rodentia > Cricetidae > Bramus > Bramus lutescens. The sequence continues at coordinate 5,366 of LOEQ01015289.1, forward strand.
TCTGTGTGTATGCTTGCAGGCCAGAAGAGGTCACCAGACCCCGTTACAGATGGTTGTGAGCCATCATGTGGTTGCTGGGAATTGAACTCAGGACCTTTGGAAGAGCAGGCAATGCTCTTAACCTCTGAGTCATCTGTCCAGCCCCTTGACTATTGTATTTATACTGACCAAAGGACTCTAGCCATCCACTGAGACTCTTAAGGATCCATATTAGTTTAAACACTGATAAAGTCTTTCAGTAGTATTTGGAAGTGATAGTACAGTACTATTACACTTCAGCAAGGGAGAAAATATCGATAATACACCCCTGTTATATTAAATTAGAAGTGGTAACATTGTTATTTATCCATGATTATAAGCATAGAGATAACTAAAGAAATATGCTTAAAAGGGTTGTTTATTTACATATTCCCAAATGCTACTTACTGATAATTTGGAGAGCAATTTCCTCAAAGTGCATAACTACAGTCAAAATGGAGAATTGGTCTTTCAAAGAGACTAGAACACCTTGAAGAAACCCAGGTGGTCACAGGACTGAAACAGAGTACACTAAAACACAAAATAACGTTTACCACAAATCAAGGTATTGTTCAAAGATACCAAGAAGCTAAGCACAAAGCTATGTGCCTATATTCTCAGCTTTTGGGAAAGTGAAGCAGAAGTATTGCCTGATCCTATAAATTAGAGGCCAAACTAGGCAATTCTGCAAGACCTTGTCTCTAATAAAGAAAACAGAAGAAGAAAGAGAAGGGAAAAGGAGAGAAGGAAATGATAGGAGAAAGAAAAGAAAAGGAGAAGAGAGGAACAAGAAAGGATAAATAATGTCAAGATGGTATAAAAGCCATTGAAGGACTCACAGTGGTTTCATGAAGAATGATCCAAGTATTAATAATGTAATGATTGAAACCAATGTAATAAAATGATAAATTGCAATTCCACATTTTAATTGAAGGTTTGATAAGATAAAAAATGAGACATTTACATAATCTTCAAGTATGCCCTTACAAACTGCTTATCAAATATATGTTGGGAAATATAAACTGACATTGGTAAAGCCTAGAATATACTACCTTAAAAATGATTAAATTGAATGGTAATTGTAATTGATGAAATCAAAATTGTGAATTATCTGACGGAACATAGAGAAACAAGTACTGTTTTTGTCAGTTCTGCCAAAGATGCAAGAATTAACTGTAATTATCTGAGTACATTGAGCATATCAAAATGATGGGATAATCTACAAAATAATCCATCTCTGATCTTTAAAACTGTCCAGGTTATAATAATCAGGGAAATAGTAAAAAGAGTGTCTGGAGACCAGGAAACATTAATGAATGGTTTGAATGATTCTGAGTGAGATCCTTTGCATGTAGAATATGATGGTGATGTTTGCCAAACTGGACTTTGGCAACTTTTGGAAATGGTGAGGTAACCATTTTAGTTTCCTGATTTTGGTCATTGGATAGAATACATATAACAACACAAAAGGCATATTTGTGTAAGAGTCATCCCAAAGTGTTCAAAGTGATGGAATATAAGATTGACAGAGAAGAGCATTCTTTGTTCTTTCTAGATTTTCTAAATACTTAGAATTGCTTCAAAACTTAAAGCTAAATTGAATTTATTTTAAAAGTCAATTTTATTTTTAACAATAAAACAAGCAAGCAAGATTAAATCCAATAACACTTAATTTAAAGTACTAACATGACTACATCAAAGTACACAGATAGTTTTGTCAAATATTTTCAAGGATGTTTCTGTAAAGCAATGCATTAGATGGCATTATATTTAATTCAATAAATGTTGAGCAAATTCAATGAAACTTCAATGAGTGTGTGTGTGTGTGTGTGTGTGTGTGTGTGTGTGTGAAGAATGGAAAATGCCTCTATATCATACTGACTGTATTTGCCTCAACAATGGCACTTGGCCAATACTGTGGAATTTTCAAAACTAATACTGGGTGAGAATTCCTGACCCTTGTTGACAACAAACTTCAAGCTACTCAGGAGAGAGTAGTAAACTGAAAATATACTGTGAATTATCTCGTTACTAAATATTGACTTAAATATTTATCAAATGTAAGATCCAAACTAGACATGTCACTCTCCAAGGCCAGTCTTTAGGAAGGCACATGGTAGCCNCCTATGGCTGTCACATAAGAGCTTTGCCAGCGTATGGTACCACCATAGCTATGTCTGATTTATGTATAAGGCCTTCTTTGATAGAAGACCTTCAATGCTGAATTAAGAACTTAGAAAATTGCTGCACTAGAATCCATTAAGCAAGGTGCCTATGAGCTCACAGAGACTAAAGCAACCAGTATAGAAAAGCTTCCACTTAATATTTACCCCATTCCATGCTAGTTACTTAACCGTTTAAGTAAGAGCTCTCAACAGGTACGCACACCAGCTTCTCAGCTTGGCCTCACCTCACTCACCCCCCTACACCCTGAAGCTTTACAAAGGCTTCTAGTTACCCATAATAGACATTCAACTTTACTCTCAATGTTGTGGGATGAGAAGGAGGGGAAATTTTTTTTCTTTATGTTCTTTAAATCTAGTAAAATTTGATTTTTCATCCTTGTTGCTGTTTTGAGAACAAATTCAGACCGGGCCATTCTGAACTTCTTTTTTCACCATTTTCCTTCTCACATACTCCTTTAAATTAGACGTTGAGAGGAGCATTCTGCAAGATGCCTCTTCTGTCATCCACATGGCTGCTGATGATAGCCTATTCCAAATCTATAAGGTTTGCAGACCCCCCTACCTCTGCCTGACACACCCCACCTTGTTCCTCACCTCTGGGCATTTTAGCCTCCCTCTAGCAGAGAAGAAATATAACATCTTTTAGCACTTAAATCCCCTGATTGATTGCTTTGATGATCATTTCAAAATAAAAAAAATATTATGGGAGTGGTTAACAATAATTATTAGGTTAATTTCATAATAAATAATTGTTTCTTTCTTCAGGTTGTATTTGTGTATTTAGGAATTCATATACATATATGTGTGCAAAAACTATTAATAAAAGATGTCATAAATTTGAAAGCGAGCAAGGTAGAGCTTAAGAGAGGATTTGGAGGAAAGAAAGGAAAGGGCGAAATGATATAATAAAATTTAATAAAACAAATATTATATATATATAATATTTGTTATATATATATATATCTTATTAGGACACTATTCTCCTTATTCTCCTGGTAATCTCATTCTTCTTTTTAAACCAACTCAAAAGCATCTGCTCTGTTGTTTCTTGTTTTTTTCTCCCCTATCAGAATCTACAGCTCCCTCTTGTGGCCTCCCTTCATTTCACACTAACCTTTCCTGAAGTCAGTCTCCACCTCTCAGTGATTTTATGATTTTATGTCTGTTGTGGCCCAAACATTGCTAATTCCTCAAAGGTAGGACACATGTGTTACTTTTGTTTGCCAATTCTTTGGCAGAATTCTCTAAAGAGATAAATTTTTGACAAATGTTGAAATTTCAATAAACACTGATGGGTGAAGTTAAAAATAAATTTTTTCACTTCTTGCTCAATTTTGTTCTAATCGTGTACGTATTTTGAGAAGCCACTTACCAAACACAGCCTAAAGAGTCATGCTGCCTCTTTATTCCTTCCACTCTAGATTAAGTTGTAACCTCCATTGGAAAGGTATCCTTGATACAGCCTCAAGGACTGAAACGGGAAACACCGTCAAGTTGGAAAACACTTTTTTCACTTGTGATGTGATGGAAATTGTTTGAACTGGTGTTTACTTCAAGAAGAACATCCAGGTAGATTCAAGGAGTTCTTCAAGAAGAACATCTCCAGGTAGATTCCATGAAGGGGGGTTTTACTAAATCTGGAATGAAAACAGTGAATGAATAGGGAGACCTAAAAGACATTGAGAAAGAAGTCAAACAAGCAATCACACATGAAATTTCATATCACGCTGCCAGAGCTAAAACAACCTTAATCCCAGGAATTCCTGAAGTATTCCACAGAATTGTTTGAGCACTTTGATAGAGGAACCAATCTTTGAATCTCCAAGCTCACCAGTGTTCGTTGGCAAGGAACCATGCTCCAAATGGGTAAGTGGCTAAAGGGGACAAACTCTTGTTACTTCCTGCTATTATATCTGAAAAACAAAGTGGCCTGAGTAGCCTGAGCTTGGCCTCTAAGGAAGAACCACAGACAGCTATTTACTGAAGGCAACAGACCATAAAAGACCAACAGGGGGCAGAAAGGTAAAGGAAACCTGTTCAGAGGGAAACATGGGAGGTATCCATTGGACAATACTGATGCCGCGGATCCTCAGCTGATCCTTCTCAAAGGGGCCCAGGGGAGATGGGAAGAGACAGCCATTCCGAGTCAACAGACTCCACTGCACACAGCATGTGTGCATCGATTATCCTAAAGCAACTGTTGTTCTTAAATGTTAGCATCTTACACAAAGCCAGAACACGCGGCTCATTGCTGAAAATAAGTATGCTAGCATAGAGAGATAAAGATTGGGATTCAAGGGAAAAATTAATTATCAATACCTCTGTTTCCAATTCACTCATTCTTTAATTGGGAATAGTAACATTTACAGTGCAGAACTATCACCAAAATTAAACACAGGTAATAATAACTTTTGTGAAATATGTATTAAAACAGAAACAATATATAATGAAATACCAGTTATTTCTCTTCATTTTGTTCCTCCTCCCCGCCCCCAAATAATCCCCAGCACTCTGAGCATTAGCTGCTGATCTCTGAGTAAGTGAGCATATGAATAAACTTGTCAATATTTCAGATATGCCTTTATTACCCAAGTGCTTAATAAGGACAAAACACAGTTCTGACACTACAAGGAATTCAAAATTAAATCACAGACCACATCCTGAGAACACAGAGTCTAAGCTGAAACGGCAATAGCTATTACACCTGTTACAACAGGGTGCCAAAGCTGAGAGTCTGCTGTCTTAAGAAAGACATAAAGAAGAATATAAAACATAAGACATCTAACATAGAGTTTGGAGATGAGAGAGGGCTTAGCAGAATAAAGGACATTTTAATTGGACTTGAGGAAAACGTTTCCCAGTCTTTAATATTCAATAACTTTTGAATTGTTGCTTAACAGAAACACAGGGAAAATAGACATCACACAGTTTTAATTCCATAGAGATAATAACATGTGATTAGTAAATAAATTAGTGAATGCATATATAATAAGCATGGGCTGATAATTGCTGTGAAGGTAAATAAAATGGACAAAGAAGAATGGAAAGGAAGGTAGTCTTTCTGATTTGGCAGTCAGACAAGAACAGGTCTTAGTATATCGACCACGCACCTAGCTGACTTCCAAGCCCAGGGGTAGTAGGCAAATACAAGTGGACTCCATGTTTGTTTGTTTGTGTGTTGGGTGGAGAAAGAGACAGAAAGACATAGACAGATAGGAGAGAGAGAGAGAGAGAGAGAGAGAGAGAGAGAGAGAGAGAACATGAAGTTGGTTGGGCAGGAATGTAGGGATCCAGGCAGATTTGGGGGAGGGGAGTGAATACAATCAAAATACATAGTATGAAATTCACAAAGAATAAACCAAATCATTATTTAAAACTAGAAAGGAAAGAACAAGTCTACAAGTAGCTGAGAAAGGATGACTCCTAACACAAGGGAAGAACAGCAGCTGAAACGCAGAAGCGAGAGCAAGCTGATTGGTTTGGAGAACATCAAGAGGCCAGGGTGTTTGAAACAGAAGAGTAGCAAGGAAATGTCAGAAAGGCACTGGAGGCATGAGGAGCTTGAAGCAATTGATAAAAGACATGTTTAGGTCACAGCCACAAAGCATCACATGTTACACAAACTATAGGGTGTGGCCAACCTCAAGCTAACATATTCTAATGTATAATCCTGGTGACAGCAAGAGCAGTGGCCTATCTCTGGCAAATCTAACTCTCTCCTGCAGGGGCTATGGGGAAGCAATGGTATCTTGTCTCTAATTTACTAGGCCATTAAAAGTTTTCTTCTTACCAAAGACTTCTCTGCACCAGCCTTTGCAAGACAAAGATTTCTGTCCCATGAGCCAAGTTGGTGGGGACTGTGGTTACAAGAAACAGCTACTGAGGACATTGCACTGTCAGTACTGCCCGTGTCTTTACCATGTTAATGTTGTGTAAGCCCTGCACCTTCAGAGAACAAGAGTTGGCAGGGACCATGACAACACTTGTTACTTTTGGCCAGTTGATCATTTATCATTTTTTAGCTTTCCTCTGCTGACATGTGTGACAGCTAACTGGTAGTTTTGAGGGGATCTCTGTGATGCTAAGGAGTGACTTAAAAGCAATGAGGGGACCATCGGTGTGGCTGTTAGGCTAGACTTATTGCCAGCATATGGTATCCGCAGGCACCTGAGTCCCTTTATGATGACTGGAAGGATTCTATCGTGGGACATACTGGACTTTATTGGCCAAATGAATGATACTAACCACATCAGGGTTTCTGAGTTGCAGAAATGCACTGACTGGCAAAGAAGCCTAAAGTTGCATCTCATATAGCTCACATGGGGAAGCAAGGGTACTTTTTACCCTGTAGAAATATGTTCTCTTACTCACGAAAATAAGAATCTGACAGGGGAAAAAAGAGCTTATTATCTACCCCCTCACAGTTCCAACACTGTCCAAAACACAAAGATAGCAGGAAAAAAAAATAAGAAATGTAGGTTAAGAAAAACATACCTCACTCTTATCTTTGCCTAGATACCTTGCCCTATAAATCAGTACAAAAAAAGAAAGAAAGAAAGAAAGAAAGAAAGAAAGAAAGAAAGAAAGAAAATCATCGCTAGCATTAACATGTGACACTTGTGTAGGACTTTGGCATTTACAATGTGTGTATGTTCAAAATTAGTTTTTATTCATTTGGTTATCACAACCAGTCAGCAGGATACCTGTGGGTCAGAGATCATTACCATATTAAAGATAGAAGACAGAAAAACATACAAACCAGCAGAGAAAAAGCAAACCTGAGGTCCTGGGATACATAGATAGTTCACCTGAAAATGAGGCCTGGAGAAAATGAATGACTCTTACTCTTGTAAATCTATTTTACCGGATGCATTTTTTAAGTCAATGCTGAGTACAGAAGATGCTAAGAAAGATTGTGCAATAATGGCCTCACAGCCTATGTTAAACATATTGCAGAGATGCAGAAGCCATCACCTTCCAGGAAGTACTTTTGCTCAGCTATAGAGAGTGCAGTCAGCAAATCCCTCCCAGCTGTCAGCTCCTCAAGGATCTGTCCTACCTGCAGAAATGCAATTCCCTCACTGAGTCAACCACCAGCATTTGGCAGCTGAATGAAGTAGAGATGTGAGGACCTAGACACTTTGACTCATTGCCAATAAACAATAGATAAATAACCTTTAATAGTTTTGACTCCAGAACTTCGCAGTAGATTAACTTTTCAATCCTATACCATACCTTCTGTCCATTCCAATTTATCTGTTTTACATTTACAGGTATCAGAAATAGGCTTCTTGCATTCCAGTGTCTGACTCTTTTGTATCCAGTTTATACCAGTTGATACTGAATGTGATCAAAGAAGTTGTTGATAAGATGAGAATTTGGAGTCATATCACTCAGAACTGGCTGGTAATTCGAATCTCATCACTAGTGCCAGGTAAACAACAGAGAGTTTTGGTGCAAGGTGGTGATCTGATTGCTAAAATGTGTACCAGGGATACAATAGAATAGAGAAATATTTAGCTGGAATTTAAGAGAAATGGAGAAACTATGACAATTACAGCATTGGATAATATTTATAAGCTTGATCCATGTGCCATTTAGAGAAACATAACGAAGAGCTGAGAGTCAATAATAGGAGATTCAAAATCAGGAATGAATGCCAAAGGGTTATATAGTCCACACACAATTGAGCTCTTCTTTCCTGCCATGGGAATAGGAGAATCTAAACTTAAAACTTAAAAAGTCCAGCATCTGGGGAGGGGTAATGGGCTGGAGAGATAGCTAAGCAGACAAGAGCAATGAGGACCTGGGTTCAGTTCCCAGCAACCACATGGTAGCTCACATGATATCACACCACCATCTGTAATTACAATTCCAGGGGATTTCATACCCCATTCTGGCCTCTGCAGGTGTGCATAAGATACATGCAAACCCTCGTATACATACAAATAAGCAAATATTTTTAAGACCAATGTCTGAAAATGCAAAGAAAGTTATGAATTCATACATGTCAGGTGCATTACGTCAAGGTCAGGATTGGAATTTAAATATCTTAAGTGGAAACGTGTGTGAATACATTCATAACCTACAACACTGCAGTTCGGCATCTGTCTTGTTCACTGAAGAGCTTCATCTTTCCCAGATAAGAGGCAACACTCCCCATCCAAGACAGGAAAATACTATCAATGCGTCTTTCCCACCAACCCCCTGAAGAAAAAAAAACCTGCATTCCTCCCAATAGATTTACATTTGGTCCAACCAGGCCTTACCTAAGGGCTAAACTGTAACATAACATAACCAAAATATGGTAAATGATACATGGGAAGAAAGACTATATGCTTAAGCACCAGAAAGTCCAGAATAGAAGAATATATAGAACTTGTTGCTCAACGTGCTTAAACAAACAGACTGGAATACAAGGCTTGGTAAGGAAGAGCTTATTGATTCAGGAGCACTCTCTTGAAATACAGGGTTTGGCAGCTGGCAATGCTCCCAGGAGCTGGTGTCAAGCACTCAGACATTTCAAGATTGCTTTGGATACAGTTTCTGAATTGACATTGAAACCTTGAGACTCAAAACTTCATCATGGTTGGCAGTTAAAGGAAAAGGACATGGAAGTCAGATAACAAAGGAACTCCTCCACAAGACCTAGTTCACTAGTTCATGAGTAAAAGCTGGAATTGGTAGTAATGATAACTATCACTACCCACAGAGGGGCCTGAGGTTCATAGAGAAAATAGCAGTGATCACGTGGAGATGTGCCATTGGAAAACTTGAAAGAACCTCTATGCTAGACCAAAACAGTGAACAACAGATTACAGAATAACATATACTGGGGACAGAGAGTGGCAAAGTTGGTACCATCATTAAAGATGTAAGAACGGCAAAAGCAATGTTCCCATTATGCCGTAATTCAGTTCCCCAGTGTGGGCACTGCGGAAACCAGTTGAAACATCAGTGAGACAGCACGCAACTGTAACTAAAACCAAGCAGGATCCCTGGTCGTAGTCACAATGCCACTTTTGCATCTCTGCCAGAGAAGATAATCTTCTCTTTTGCTGGATGTTTTATTCAGGAGTTCAAATATCCAGAAATCACTTGAGATGCCCAGGTAAGAGTTATAGCTTAAAAATCTGCTTCTAAGTGCACTACCCTTGCAATTTTTATTTCCCTGATATTACTTTTTAAGTTCAATGTTGTATTTAGCTCCTCTTTATGACCTATTTTTTTGTTTAGATTTTCTTCCCTTTTGTTTCAGGAAAATTTGTAATTGCTCATTAAATTATTTTTGGATGTTTCAAAAACCATAATTTTACAGCACAGAGATATTAATGCGGAACAAAATAGCAATGTAACCTAAAAGTAGCTCAGTGGGGAAAGTACTGGTTTAGCCCAACAAAGAGACTTATAGTAGCTAAGTTATCTTGTGGTTTAAATAAAATTTACCAAAGATTGAGGGCCGTCTTTTCAAAAACAGAACAAAGTAGTCAAGAAGAGGGGATGGGATAGGGAGGAACAAGTGTATCTCGATAATAAAACAGTTGCTACGTGATGGCAAACAAACAAAACTATCAGCACCTACATGGGCTCGTGGCAGCTACCATTGCCTGCACTGGGCCTGCATAAGACTGGTTCTGCCAAAAGCCAATCACTCAGAGAGGAGTTCATGGGTCCTATTTGTCTCTTCTGAGTTCTAGGTAACTGGTGAATTATTGGGGAAGAACAGTCATTGTCTTCAATTTTTATACCACCAGGCTCCAAAGAATGCTTCCAAGCCCAAAGCCACACAGGCAGTCACGGTCCATATTAAAATCAAAGGGTCAAAGGACTGAGAATAACAGGAGGACAAGAGAGATAGAGAGGGTAGGGAAACAGGAGCCATCAGACAACACAGAGTGTATACAAGGCGACACAGCCATGAATGGGATGTGAATAATCAGAATGAACTATGTAAATGTATGAAATGGTTAAGGAACAAATTTCATCAATAAAAAGCAATCATTATCTATCTAAACAAAAGTCATATTTAACGGAAATGTTTAGAAAAAATGCTGACATGTCCTAGGAAAAAATACTTCACAATTTCCCTTTTTCTATGTGTTTTCTTTTTTTATTAAAAATTTCCACCTCCTACCTTCCTCCCATTTCCCTCCCCCTCCCCCCAAATCCCTCCCTTTCCCTCTCCAGTCCAAAGAGCAATCAGGGTTCCCTGCCCTGTAGGAAGTCCAAGGTCCTCCCCCTCCATCCAGGTCTAGGAAGGTGAGCATCCAAACAG
>LOEQ01015290.1:0-15840 GCA_001685075.1 Bramus lutescens
AAACCATTAAAGCTCTAATTTAACCCACCTTGATATTATAAGTTATATCGTACAATTTTCAAAGCATGCATGCTGGTTTTTTTTTGAGTTTACAATGCCTTCACATAGTGATTCTCAGCCTTCCTAATGCTGTGACCCTTTATCATAGTTCTCCATTGCTACTTCGAAGCTGTTATTTTGTTACTCATATGAATCTCAAAGTAAGTGTCTGATCTGCAGGGTATCTGTTAAGTGGCCCTGTTAAAGGGTCATTCCATCCCCAAAGGGGTCATGGTTGAGAACAGTTGCTAGTAGATTTTAAAAGCCTCCTTTAACTCACTTGGAGGAATGGCTTTGTTTACTTAATAGACAGAGAGAAAGATAAAATCCTTCAGTTAATGAACATCAAATAGATGGTCAACTCTTTATTTCATAGTCACATCATAGATAATGGGTATGTTTTGGGGGATAGATAAAAATTGTTACCTAATTTCTATTCTCTTGGCTTCTTTCCTGACATACATTCCCAGAGAGAAATGTTTTCCTTTGGAAATAATTTTAATTCTTGGGAGTCATTTCAGTGTCTTGAGAAAAAGAGAGAAGGTTTAAGATATTCCTTGTTCATTTACTGCTGTGAGTCACTCGCTGGATAGTAACTTCCTTCTGGCTCAAAACGTGGGAGAGTTTACACAAAGGTGAACCTGGGAAGGCAGTTTTCCTGAAGAAGAAATTGCCTCCCCTGAGTCCTATTCAGTTGTAAGGTCATAGGCAAAAAGAACTGAGCTCATCTGGAAGCTAAATTGCAAGGCAAGAAAGTTTGACCATATCCCAATATAAGTATAGTCTGCAACAGCAAAATATGTCATCATATAGGGAAAAAAAAGAAAAGCTTTTGAGAAAGACAACGCCTGTGTTTTTTCAACAATTTATCAGAGTGTAATAATAAATCACATTAAAATGGGTGTCTTAAAGCCAGGAAGGGACAGTTTTCCCATTTTCGGATTCTAACATTTCAACATCTGTACATCCTCAAGGATTTGATATAGCTACAGGATTTAGGGGAAAGGTATTTTTTCCTTAACATCTGGTGTTGCCATCATTCCTCGGTATCTTTGACTCTCAGTACTCCAGACTATGTCTCCATCACCACACAGCTCCATCTTGGCAGGACGTCATCTTGTCTGCGTTCCTTTCAGAAGAATGCTAGCTATGTTGGCCAGATCTGTGCTGCTGTGACAAACACCGGAGAAAAACTGTTCAAAAGGAAAGTTGTTTGTTTGTTTGTTTGTTTTTTGTTGTTTTTTGGTTTTGTTTTTGTTTCCAGTTTTATGATTTTCAACCTTAGCTTTGGTGGATACACTCTGCTTGGCCCAAAGTAACACAGCGACTTTCAAGGTGGCAGCAATGAGTGTCCACGGTCTTCTCCCCTCTTCGTAGCCAGGAACCAAAGAGGAATAATAAGAATAATAGATGATTTTCTCTTTACTTTCACTTTTGGTGCTTTTTGGCCATTCATCTATTTAGTGGAAGCCACAATGATTTCATGAAGTGCTTTCCCTGTTATCTATTCCTTTCTGCAAACACCCAACAGTCACACAAGAGTCTGCTTTTGTATTTTCTAGGCTTTTCTCAACCCAATCAAATTCATAATCCAGATTAAGCATCCTGAGAGTCCTACTAAATGAACACCCATCCTACTTAATCAAGTTCTCATAACTTATTTCTATTTGTCAAAACGTCATTTCCTACTAAAGTCACATATATGGACAACAACTAGGGTTAGAGCATTTATCTACATACCTGTTTGTGCATGAGAGTGTGTGGGTGTGTGTATGAGTCTGTATAAACTCAATTCCATATCATGCTTTTGATAAAAAAATGATTTTAACTTGATTTTATTGATGATATTATGTTGCTTTGTAGATTAAATTTTACATTGTTTAATGTTTACTGCTCTAGTGGTCCTGGGGACTTCCTCGAATTCAACAGACTTTGTTTCACTGGTTGTCATAGCAGCCCTATCCTACTCATTTGCTTTTGTGATAAAATTCTCCAACAGTAAGCGTCTTATAGAACATGAATTTATGTTGGTATGCAGGTTGAGGTTACAATCAATCACTTCTGGAAACTTAGTGCCAGGAGCTTGAGACCGGTGGCCACATTGCCTCTATACTCAAGAGCACAGAGAATTAAATGCATGCTTGCAAAGTCATCAGCTGACTTCCTTTAGTCTTATATGGTCCAGGGCTATCAAACCGAGGAGAGATATTGCCCACTTTTGGGGTGGATCTTCCCGCATCAATTAAGGTAACTTAAACAATCTGCCACAGATATAACCACAAACAAGATGACCTGGGCAATCTCTAATGGAGATTTCCTTCGCAGGTAGTGCTAGATTTTGTCAAACTGACAATTAAAACTAACAGTCAAGGATGACCTTGAACTCCACCTGCAGAAAGCAATGGAATTCAGGAAACAGGACTTGCTAGAGAGTCACTCCAGGAAGCCATGCTACCTTCTCAATGCTTTTCCTCTTTTAAACTATTTGTCTATTCAGAAAAATATTTTTAAAGAATCATGTCTTCAAAATAACATATTTGCTTTCATACCAGCACATAAAAGACCCAAAGGCTTTGCTAGAATTCTTTGACTATTGAGTTACAGAAAAAAGTGGACATATCTCTATATATTATACTTGCAATCATGTTACAACGTGAAATATATTTTTATATATTGTTATTTTTCTGCATCAAAAAAATCATCTAAAATAAACTTATTTTGCAAAAAATTATGAGTTAAATCATCAAAGCAAATTATAGAAGAATAGAACATGTTTCCCTTGACTGCTCAAAGATTTATTTATTTCTCTTTAACCACATGAGGAGAATGAAGCAGATTCTTTCTCATGGTCTTGGTGGTGATTGTCCATTTACAAATGAGATAATTGCCAGTAGCATAGTTTTACTATGTGTGTTTGTAAAAATTACATATATATTCATTATATACTAAGCCTTTTATGTTTCTATATTTTGTTTCATTTTATTACTTTAGGATCTACATGTTTCATTAAACAAACCAACTTTTATTAATGAAAATATGAGTCACATTGAATGCAAAGAGAAAGTATATTCTCTATGCTATCTTTCTACTTTTTCTTTTTGGAATTAATTTTTAACTCTATGAGCATAAATGGTATTTATGCCTGAAGTTTGTCAAGCATATGATTTCATTTTATAAATTTATGGTGAGATAGATCAAAATAAAAATATAGCTACTTCATAAGCATTTAGGTGAGAACTCAAAATTCAGAGGAGTAAAGAATGGCAAAGTAAATTGAATAATTATCCAACCAAACTAAACATAGCGTAACACCTTGGAATAGGGTATTTGAAGAAATTTGATTCTGTTTTTAAAAAATAAAAACTTAAAGATATTTGCATAAAATATGAAGTTCAGCAGCACAAATAGGAACAGTAATTATAGTCATTTTCTTATGTCTTCCTAGGTATGCGTATGTGCATACGTGTGTATTCATGTGAAGAGCAGAGACACTGTTATGTTCAAATATACAGCTTCTCTTACCTCTTGGATTTCTTTCGACTGACCTGGAACCTCACCAAATAGATGAATTTGGCTAGCCACCAAGCCTTTTTCTCTATCTGACTCCACTTCATCAATTCACTTAACTCCATTCAGCTTTGGATACTATTATCTTGGGAATGCAAGTCAGAACCTTGAGTGTGGAAGGGAAGCATTTTATCAATAACGGCACGTCCTTAGCTTAGTAATTGTGATTTTTAATGGAATTAATAGCTGATATTTGTTTTGGAAAGAAATAAAGGAGATGGTAGAGGAGAGATGAGACAAATTCAGAAAGACAAATTGGATGGGATATGATGAGATTGCCTGTGAGATCCAACACTTTAAAAGAAGGGAAAGGATGCAGATGAGAAGGACCACTGGATGGTTCTTTAAACACCCAAAGAACAATAACGTCTTCATACATTTTTTTCCTCTATGGTCTAGCTACAACTTTCTGTAGAGGAAACAACGTACAGTCCCAGATTTTATTTCAAGACCAAATGAGTAGTTTAATCACATGTCTTCTAAGAAGGACAGAGGTGGATTTTCATAAACACATTCCCCAATTTCCAGGTTTCCCTATCTGAAGATGCTATCTGACCCCACAGAAGGACTAGAAACTGGAAAAAAACACAAATGCATCGTTTTCTGCTAATACAGATTGAAGGAAATGAATATTACAGGAACTATATATCTTCTTGAATCAATTTCCCATTGTATCAGAAAGACTATTTAATTTATATGCATAGAATTTTATCTTTAGTCTACTACAATAGACTGCTTTAGAGAAAAACATCTGTCAAATGCAAATCATAGTGATGTCCAGTTTTACAATGTGATTGTGGATGGAAATCATTACAAGACAGTGGCCCTTTGTAATTGTGGACTCCAGGTACACTCAGTAATATCCTCTTTTCAAAATGCACGTGTGAAGCTCCAGTAGGACCTATCTTTCATTTACAATTTCACAAAAAATATATTAAGCTGTGCATTCTAGGTGTTTCAGCTGCCATCAATGCTTTGTGATTGTGTTTCATAGTAGTGTTTTGTGTAATGTGATTTATTAATCAAAATACCATAGTCTTTGTATTGCAATTCTTACAAAAGAATAGGCCTTTATATGAATTATACAATTACACACACACACACACACACACAAATAAGCATACATACATCCACATTCGCACTTCTATGTTTCAGGCTAATTAAATTTAGCAAGGTCTATTTTTGCAAAAACAGTTATGAATATGATGGCACCTGAAATCAACAAAGGTATAGAGAGTTTCACCTGGTAACCTGAGAAGAGATACTTGCCCATGTGCAAAGCAAATACAGAGACAGCTTGCTTGACTTCAGGCATACACGTACCTTTCTTGGACTAAATTTGATTGGTTGATGGCTAATCTTTGGCCAAAGCCTGACTGTTTTAACTCATCTACATATTTCAGACATACACTTCATATTTAAGTTTTTAGTGTCATTGTATACTAAAAAGGTCAAAGTTTGCTGGAACTCAAGACATGGCGGATTCCTCAGGTCTAATTTAATTTAATGGGCTTGAAGAAAGATATTATGTAAATTGGAATCTAAAAATAAAACTTATTTCTCGAGGAAACAGCTGAGCTACAGAAATATGCAAAAGCAATATAATTCTATTAGGGATATTAAGGAAGACAATGATTTCAACTTGCCTAGATTGGGTGCTACGGAAAAGATTTTAAATTAGTTACAAATAACAATTGTATAGAAACCAAACTATATTATGTTCCTATTGATGCCACACAATACAGTTTCTTCCAAACATCTTATTGGGATTTCCAATACACTCATCATTATTCTAAATGACAATTCTTATAAAAAGCACTATATCAAATTAAAATATCAAAACCCCAAGACTAAATGATATTCTGTCATGTTCATTACTAAGTCGTGGATATTTGATAAATAATAATTAATACAGCAACTTTATTTTTTCTGATATAAAGTCAGAAGGGATTTGGGTAAATATTAAGGGACGTTGTGATTGTCAAGACTATGTAACAACCATAAATGGTGTCAGTGGGAAAGGACTTGCACACACAAGACAAGTTGGGCTTGATGTGTAAGCAATCCAGTTTTATTCACTGGGGAGAGCTGAAAATAGTATACCTGAACATCAGGTTGAAAATTAGAAAAATATTATCCGTACAATATCGATTTTAAAGAAGTGAGATTATTTCTCTGATGAAAGCTCTTCTGTCTGTCATATTGATTTCAGATATTCTTCTCAGGAACCAGTTATTTTAATTCCTGGTTAAAAAAAGAAGTCTAAAACTACTTATAGAAATTTTAAAATAAGAAGTCTTAGAGATCCAATAAATTCTCAGTGATAATAGATTCTTGTTTAATGTCCTGCTGCTGTCATGTTCCCACTCCTCATCTGTCTTGTCATCAGGTCATGCATATGTGTACATGTATGGCTTTGTGTGTGTGTGTGTGTGTGTGTTGTGGTTTATGTATATGCCTTCTTATTGCCAAGGAACATAACAGCTATTGTTTGAAATCTTGGGCTCCCCTTATAATTTATATATTGGAATTTAATTATCACTTGCAGTGGTCAATGGTGGTGGAGACTTTTGAAGAAAATTCACAACTGGAATTAATGATCCATAAAGAAAATATATTAGTACCTTATGTCATAAGAAGATAAAGCTAAAGTCATCATTAGGAACTCGGACTTGCCATGCAGAAAGCCTACTGGGTATTGATGTTAGAGCTCACTGACTCTAACCTGTGAGTACCAAATTTTTGTTTTATGAATGAAGCATTTTGTGGCATTCTTTTCCAGTATCATGAACTAAGTGAGACTACAACTCAGTTTATTATGTCTTGCTCTAACAGAACATCACAGCACGGGCCATTTCCTGAGAATAAAATTCCACTCTTACAACTCTCACAGCCTAAAGGATGGGAATTCCAGTAGAAATAGTGAAGACTAGTTCAGAGCCTTGTGATGGCATCAAGTGTTTGCAGGCAGGAGACTAAGAAAGATCTCACCCCTAAAAGCTCCATTTTGAAGACTTGTGAGTGGGAGCCCTTATCACACATTGTTACATGTTCCAACATGAGATTTAGAGACACTAAATACAAACAACCCCCAACAGAAAGTAAGAGAGCATAAAGAGGGGATATTTATTTCACAGGGAGACACACATCCTTTCTTTGTAACTTTTATTGTATCAGCATTCTTCATATGGTCTTTTGGTTGTTTGAGGAAACACGCAATCTTTCATTCTTGATACTCTTGTATCAGCATCCTTCATATGGTCTTTTGGTGGCTTGACTATAGTCTCTTGAGGAGAACTGCACATATAATGTATTGCTTCAAATGTTACTTGCCTACATTATAACATTCTCATTTGAGATTTAAAGATCATTGATTAAGAAAGTCATTTATCAGATAAGAGAGGAATTTATCAGAATTCTAAAATACTGGGGTTTGATAAACTTGCTTATTTTTAGAAACATAAAAAGTTCACTGTTGTTAGAAATAAAAGGAATTTTTATTATGAAATAAAGAATTATTTAGTTGAAAGAACTATATAGATAATCCTACCAAGCAGTACTGAAATATTTCTTAATTGTTAAATTAATAATAATCAGGTATTGATTAGTGAAAGTAATCAACATTTTTTGATTTTGTTTGAATTCATTGTCATTCTTGAAATAAAAAAAATGGAAATCAATTTTCTAGACTGATGGTCTTATATTTTAAAATTTGTGATGATTTTGTTGGCTATGAATAGAATTTATTTACTACAGTAAGATCTCACTTGGTTGCCCAGGCTGGCCTGGAACTCGTTGAATGTCAAAGGCAGGCCTCTAGATAAATAAAATTTTTTATAAACACACTCTAAGATAAGATTTTTAATTGCAGAGTTGTTATGCTTAAAGGTAATACATAAATCAATAGATATATGGTTCTTATCCTTTTTAATAAGCTAAGATAACAAAAGGTGAAATTCTATATGTAATATGAAAATATAATAATATGAATAATAATATACATATTATATATGTAATTATGGTCTCCAATATATGTGATTAATATACCCCCTCCCTTCTCTCTGTATGTGTATGTTTGGTGTGTGTGTGTGTGTGTGTGTTTGTGTAGGACTTGTTCATGTAATAGCATATGTGTGAAGATTAGAGGACATCTCTGATGCTGGTTTTCTCTTACCATTTTTTTAGCTAATTTTTTTACTTCCTAAAGTATTGGTGGGTAAATTAATTTCTGATAACAATCCTGGGTAGTCATGCAGTTGAGCTATTTAATTTGGTTCCCTTTGGATCCGTCTTTCTGCTGTCCTGTGTTTCTCATGTGGAACTCTATCCACCAGTTCCTCTTGAGACTCTCGTCTTTATTAATTCACTCCCCTGCCTGTGGTCAGATAACATCTTGCCTCTGGCTCTGGAGTCTTCTTTGATTCTTAATCTTTACTTTCATTGTCTGTTCCATATTTCCTCTCTGACATTCTTCTCTAAGCTGGAAATCTCATCGTTTTCTACTCATAACCCCTCCTTCGGTCAAAACCTGATTTTTCTTCCTTCTTAGCTTAAACATAAGTTTTTAATTTGGTGTCAGAGATTGATCAGTAGTACTGTGCCTTGCTGTTAAACTTTGGAGGTGTGAAGTAGGCAGACTTGGTTTGCATTCTGAGCTTCTAATTTCTGCTTGAGGATTGTAATTTTTTTAGTAGTAAAAATATTGACAGATGTACAAACTGAACTAAGTGTTTTTGCAGTTCTACCTCTTATAGATAATATATAACACAAACCCTTGGCACATTTTCCAAATTGTGCATTTGAAAATACTTGCCATCACAAATTGACCCATTCCAAAAATATGAGCGAGTAATGTGTATTTTAGCAATGATCACATTGGATCAAAGGAAAAGGCAATAAAAGAGGTTTATTTTACACACTTCACAGTCAATGCCTTAGAGATTCTGTCTCCCATCTGCTGATAAAGATTGTGTCCTCTGATTCCACGAGTCCATTGCTCTCTTGACAATATTTTCCTCCTTTCTAAACGCAGATGTAATCCTTTGAGTAATAATTCAGATGTTTCCTGTTACTTTACCCAAATATCCTCTCCATGTCTTTAAAGTAATAATCAACAAAACCTTCCTATAAGATAACTCTACTCAAAATTTTATCAATAACAATAAAACATTTTTATGGTAGACAATAGTTATTTGCGATGTTAGTGTTAATAAGCCTATTCTACCAAATTGCCACTATTAGCTTGTAAGAAAAGCAAAAAAAAAATGAAAGTCCTCAGAACAAAATCTACACATAATAATCTTCATTGGTATGCAGGCATGAAACACTGCCTCAGAGACTAACAATATGCATGACTTTTTAACTGCGTCAGAAGTTATTTCTATGAAATGTTCATTTGGCCATGTTTCGAATAAGTCACTTGAAATTATGCCAGAACCTGGAGCAGACAGATCAGGCAATCGAGAGCGTGACTACAGAGTCAGCTTGCAGCCACCTTGAGCCTTACAGGACCCTGGCTCAAAGACAACATGAAACAATGAAGAAACAAATAAGGGGAAAAAGTTGATAACACTGTTACAGATGCGTATACAAAAGCTCTGTAGAGAAGCAAACACAAAATTTAAAAATATACAAAATGAGCTTTTGTACCCATTGTAATGTTCCAACACCTCATTTCTTCCAAGTTCAAACCCACACTAAGACAATATTTAAAATGAAATTAGAAATTAAACTTATGATAAAAAAGTAATTTTTAGGAAATATCAGTATATATCTCAGTCTCATTCATGCAAAAGAATGGCACATAAGACATGAGATTCTCTGTCTTGTCTTCCAGAAGGATAGATATGAACATTGGGGATGATAGACAGTAGCGCTGGCATTCGTAATTGATGCAGATGTAAAGAGACACATATTTTAGAATCATTTGACCATATGTGTCAAAAATGTGAAATGGATTTGTTCTGCTTCAGTAGTTCCCACCTATGTTGTGATCTTGGATTGGCTCATAAGAACATGTTGAAACATGTTATTCAAGAATATTCATTTTACTATTAAAACTTAGATAATCTAGATAGAAATTTAGTAGTGAAAACGATCAGTTAAATGATGAATTTAATTGATATATCAAATATAATATATCAGTATCTCAAAATAAAGTGTTCAGTGTTTATGTGGACTATGAGATACATCTGTGTTACTAACATGGAACCATCTGAGGTGATAGTCTCCAGTGACCAATAAATACATTCATATAAATGTAAAATAGCACTAGAATATATATAATTTGACTCATTTAAATTCAAACACAAATGATCAATTTATTATTACATACAACAAAGGAAGAGAAGCAATGTTGTAGGGGTTATGAGTATGTTAATAGATGAATAGATAGTCTGAATTTCATAAAAATAGCGTTTTAGAATTTCTGATTATGGGGTACAGAATGTAAGAACCATTTCAATCTTAGCATAGCATACACAGAGCTGTGTGAAAAAAATATGGATGGTCTCTTGCTTATGGTGGTTTGACTTATGTACAACTTCATGATGGTTCAAAAGTGATACACCTTTCATAAACACCACATTTCGAATAGTTAATGATGGAAGCAAGAAGCAGCATATTCTGATACTGGGCAGCAGTGAATCCCATACCCAGACAGCCAATAACTCCAGATAGTAAGCAATTTTGTATTGTGTTGATAGCTACGATGTACAATAAGTTATATATAGTAAATGCATTTCCACTTAATATTTCCAAATTCAATGAGCTTATTTAGACACTAATGTCACTGTAGCTCAACATCAGCAATAGGAAATTATGTTACAGTAATTTAGAATAAGATAAACAGATATAAAATGAATTGATGACAAAAATCTAAGCTGAATGCATTTAGTAATTGATGAAGAAATAAACACATGATGAAATAGAACTTACTGGTCTTGGTATATTCTGCTAATAAACCAAATTGAAGATTCAACTATGGACACTTTAGATACAAATTTAAAAATAATAGAGATGATTGATATTTTTCCATTTGTCTGAAAATTCCTCTATTTAATTTTCCACAAATCACATCAACTCAGTCATTGCTATAATCCAGTTTATTCTTTTTAAAAGCCCACACCTATACATTTCATGCTTTCATATGTATTTCATGAAAATGTTTGCATATTTAAATACAATTAGTAAAACCTAAACACAAAAAATGAACCAAAGTAAATACAATACCACATTTGTAGTTAAAATTTTCATACTATTTTTAATTCTACTTATTTTTCCTTCTAACAGAATTGAAATATCTTTTTCCCCTCCTCCCCTCCCCACTCCCAACTCTTTTTATTTTTAAAAGATCGAGGACTCCTGTGTACTAATGTTCTCCATTCAGCTGAATAAATATTTTCCACAGTAAGTGCTATTTTTACCAATACAAATATACTTTGTAGTCAGACAAGAAAACAAACGAGAGGAACACCCCACTGCCAGTTTTCCTAGCAGCAGGAACTTCCAACCAAGTTCAATTGGCTACATGGCTACCCTGGAATAAAAGTTCCCATGCAACATCCCTGCAAACTCTCTGTGTGTTAGCTCTACCACAGTGTATTAAAATGCCTCTAGCAGATTCAGTGTGTGAAAATAGGAAGACAAAGTGAAAAATTTTTATGAGGGTCGTAAAGAAAATCCAGTTGGGGTGTCTCACACTGAAGTTTTACATGTCTAGTCCATTTCAATAGTGCTTGTGAATCCTACTAGGGGGACACGCTCTTTAATCCGCAGGCTGTTCACAGCACGTAGAGGGATGTTTTTCTTAACTGAAAAACACATTTAAGGCTTAATGGCTAAGAACTATAATTTGGTCAGGCCTGGGAGCTCACAGTGAGATTTTAAGACCTTTCAGGCTTCAGTCTGAAGGATTAAGGCAAGTGTGAGGCTAGACTACCTAGTGAGTTCTTAACAGGTTGGAGAATGGAATCCTGATTCAGGAAGAGTCAATATCACCACCACCACCACCAGTAGCAACAACAGTCCTCTATTTGGGGATACAACCATGGTAATTAAAGACGAAGTTGTGTGGATTTTAACCCTTATTTAAGCTAAATAGTAAGTATTTTATTTGTAAACTAAGGCATGATCAACAATGTATATCAAAACTACATTAACGAATATAAAGTCTTGACCTTTGTTAAATAAAGCAGCTCTTCAATGCACATAAAACACTTTGACAATCATGAAATATAATTTTACAAAAAATTTCAGTTATTTAGTCAAAAAATGTAACAGAGACAAAAATATCAAAAGAAAAACATTATTACTGGTAAGCAAAGGGAGTAGCAATCAGAGTGGAAGCATTTTTGTCTTAAGTCAAGTTTGTCTTACCTTAAAAAGGATTTGAAATGAAACCGGGTGGTGGTGGCACACGCCTTTATTTCCAACCCTCCGGAGGCAGAGACAGACAGATCTCTGTGAGTTCAAAGCCAACCTGGTCTCCAAGAGCTAGTTCCAGGACAGGCTCTAAAACTACAGAGAAATCCTGTCTCAAAAAACAAAACAAAACAACAAAAAAAGGTTTTAAAATAATTTTAAAAAGCTTTTCACCTTTAAAGGAATGTTTATTTCAGTCTTTATATAACATATTAGGACTATAAATGATTAAAAAAACACCTACTAGTGATAATTGTCTTTCTGTGTCTGGGTTACCTTACTCAACATAATGTTTTCTAGCTCCATCCATTTTCCTGCAAAGTTCAAAATGTTGTTATTTTTTCTACTGCATAGTACTCCATTGTGTAAATTAACAAATCTTTCAAGACACTACCAAAAATGTTTTCCCCCAAAGCTTTCACCACCAAAAAAGAAGGGTTTCTCAAGATTTAACCACATGTTCATGAAACATTATGTACCCATTTCCAGGACTGTCATGTCTGAAAGATGGCTAAAAGGCAGCAGCTGACTGTTTGCTGCAGGTAATGATATCTCAAGATGGGAAATACTTCTTCTTTTTATGTTAGCTATGCCACATTTCTGTTAGGTGATTTAAGTTTTAAACTTTGAAAACGTGTATATCATGAATATGACTTTTGGCCATCAAAGCCAGTTGAGCACAGTTGAAAAGGGTTAGGGATGTCCTCAAGCCTCCAGAATTGACTGAGGATGAACAGGCAGCCACTTTTAATTCAAGTGGGAAATGCATGGTGGTGACCAGCAGAACTAACATGAAAGAAGAGCTCTTGTAAAAATTCTACGTAAGTCAAGCTTTAGAGATTTATGTAGACAGTAGAAGGTCTCATGTAAAGGAGAGGCCATGCCCCAGATGGTAGCTACCTGGCTTTTGAAATTAATCTCTTTTTTATAGGAAGGAGGCAAGGAGAAATGATTTCCAAGGAAAGTCTTGTTGGGCAAGGTGACTTGGACTGGGTGAGCGATAGCCTCAGGTATCCTCATCCTGGGTTCCCACAGTGCCTGTCCTGAATCAGTGAGCCAGTTTAAATTGGATAGAAACCCAAATAAAATGATCTAGTCCCCCATGTCTAAGCAATCCTATTTGTTTAAAAGCTCTTTAAAGTTCATTCACATTATAAAACAGCAAAGGCAAACTCACTTAGTTCATTTTTAACTTGAAAAGCATCTGGGTGGGGGATAATTTGAGCTCTTTCATCTCAATAAGGAGTTGTAAATCACTCTACTACTTAAAACATGAAAAGACTTTATTTTGTGACAGAAAGACTCTTAATTTTGTAATTCTGTGCATGAAAGGCCTGAACAGAAACTGGAGAGAAATGTTAGATGGTCACATAGCATCTAACATAAAAATATGTACATTTAATTATTTCATATGGTTTTAAAATACACCCATAAAATTGGTTAGTTTCTTTTCTACATTGTAAGCAGCAGAGTTACCCTTATGAGTAATTAAAACATTTTCTTTAAGAAGTCTTCAGGATACTTAGAAATAATAAAAGAACAGGTTTCTTTTAGTGGCAAAAAAATCTTAATAGGCAAGAATGAAAAGTATAATAAATATGATGGACTACATTATAGCAAAGGACATTTAGCAAGATGTAACAGGGTAGAATTGTTGTGGTGATAATTATTTTAGTATTATAGTCATTTTCCTTGAGTTATTTATGACCTTAATCATTTGATGACCAATTTAATCATGAGGAAATCCCCTTGATAGTTATACTTGTAACACTGGCCACGCTCAGTGGATGAAAACTTCACACATAGCCTCATACACCACAGATGAAGTTTTCCTATAGCTTTTGATTTTTTCTTTCTTCTTCATGAAAGGATGGAGGTTGGCTTTTGAAACTAGACTTCCCTTTGAAAAGGTGTCATAGAGACGTGTAAACAGGTCAGAGCCTGCTTTCTCATCCACAAACCAGTGGGTTGACTTGCTGTTCTTTTGATCTGAACAATACATACAAAGAAATAGACCCCAGGATCAAGAGAAGGAGAGACTGAACTGGATGGTTGATCAGCATTCTGAGTCATGCATAGAAATCTTCTGAGTATATAGTGCTGAACTCAAGGATGTACACGCAAAGTATGTTTGTCAATGAGTTGATGAATGCAGATATGCATGCCAGTCTCACATCAGTGGGCTAGGACTGGAGTGGTAAAATGCTTAACTCAAAACACAGTATTCTTTATAATGTGTAATAAAGAGGGTTGTACAAAATGCTCCACAAATCCTTGCACATATAAGGATCATGTAATAACACCATGACTGTTTTAAGACTAATACCCCCAATGGATACATTTTGAGCACTTGTTTATCTTGTGCATCTTCATTAACAGCTTTTTACCATGTAGCATTATTTATTCAAGTATTTCTGTCATTAGTTAGTGAATGTTTTAAAGACAAATGCTATATTATGGATTTTCATTTTTCGATATTTGCCCCGTGCCATCTGTGTAAAATATGTTATTTGATTAAAGGGGCCTTAGCATTAGTAGCACACAAATAAGATCCCAGATTTGATTATTGAATCTCAAGAGACATAAAGGTATGTGAGGTCATTTACCAGTAAGGTAAGATTTTATAAGATTTTTCAAAACATACCACAGTTTCTCCATTAAGAAGTATTACAACACAGGACTAGGATTAAAATATGTCAAGAAAGCTACTGAATCAAAGATTAGTGTGAGAGGTATTGGAAAGGACTGGGGAAATCTGGAAACAAACTTAAGAAGATAGCTTGGTAAGACACATGCTCATCACAACACAGGAAATCAGGCTGGCCAGGTTGCGAGACTCAAGTAAAGAGCATGAATTACACTAATTTAATTAAATGCAACATCTTTCATGTTATTCTTGTTGTGGAAATGTAGCAAGCAATTAAATGGTTAATAAGTGAACCCAGCATGACACAAGTGCATAGTAACTGAAGGAGGGGATTACCAGGCTAGACTTATGTCCTAGTGGATACTTGCAGCTAATGTGTGTGATTTCCATTTAGCAAAACTTTTTGAAAACTGAAAAAAAAAGGAGATTCAATGCAATGAATTCATACATCAAATTCTATCAGCAGTCTGGTCAAATGATCATTGTACAACAGCAGTGTTTTACTTCAAGCAATTTACTTAATGAAGGAAAATGGAAAACTATTGAAGCAACAGAAACTTTCAATCTAATTACAAAGGTCTTCCAAATCACTATGAGATCTTCTTTAGTGAGACACCAAAAGGCAACTTGTGTCTATATCGGTGTGGAAATTTCAAACTCTATGACCAGATAATTATAATATGCTTCACCCAGCTGTTTTTTACATCTTATTTACTGCAGAGGATTCATTTTGTAATTTTACCTCTTTGTTTACGCACTATCAATCCAAATTTCTCTTACTTGCAACTGAACGTCCTCTCATGGTCTTTCCTGTATATTTCATATGGGTCTTCTGGATATCTAGTATATTGTTTTCCCATATAGCTAAGCTGGGTATGGTGGTGTTCGCTTATACTACCATAATTTTGGAGACTAAAGGAAGATCACACATTTGAGGCCATCCTAACTTACATATTTAATTCAGGAATAGCATAATGCATATGGCAAGATCTTGCTTGTGATAAGCAAAGACTGAGGGTTTTTCACATTGGTGCCATGTGTTTTGAGCCCACTCAAGATCCTTTGTTTGACGATTACCTATAAAAGTAGACTGATTAAGATAATTAACAGATTATAGATAGAAAGATGATAGATAGATAGATAGATAGATAGATAGATAGATAGAT
>LOEQ01015291.1:3639-15831 GCA_001685075.1 Bramus lutescens
CCCGTTCAATCCTCTTACCCCTGCATTCAGAAAGGGGCAGGTCTCCTATGGGCTTGAACGAAGCATGGCACATCAAGTTGTCCCCTTGCTTTTGGAAGCCTGTTCCCCAATTTCAGTTTCTTAGCATTGGCCCTTTCTGTATCCCTCTATAGTTGGAAGCTTCTTGGTTTGTCTTGCCTGGCCCCACTGGACTGGTTTCTCTTCTGTCCATCGGTGCCCACAGCCACTTATAATGGCTCAGAGGCTAATATTAATACAATTGCTTGGTCGATGGCTTAGGCTATTAGTGGCTTTTTCCCCACTTGTAAACCAACCAATTTTTAATAGTCTGTATAATGTCACATGGCTGTGGTGTTCTTAGGTGTTCTGCTGTCCGGTTTTATGAGCGACTTGCTGGCATCTCTCTCTATCCCATCTTCTTTCTCTCTGTAGTTCTGCTTGGGTTTCCTACCTATCTATATTTTCTCCTGCCATAGGCCAAAGCATGTTCTTTGTTAACTAATGGGAAGAATACATATTCATAGCATCCCTCCTTGAAACATTGGTCTCACAGAGATGTTTTCTACCGAATCCATCCCAATTGCTTCCTTGGATTTGCTCCTGTGATGTGGGCAGCTTTGCACTGACATGTAATTGGTGGAAAGTCATTTGAGAGTTTTTTCAGCCCCTTATGTAGATGGTGTCATATATCTAGAGTTGAGCTACAAAGCTCTCCTGTAGTAGAAAAGGGTACCTGGGAATAATAAAGCTATAAAACAGGGCCCAGAGTCTCGTCTCAACACACGACAGACTCAACTTTTAGCTCAGCACTTGCTCCTGTGGCATCACGCACTATACAGGTGAGAGCTATTTTCATGTCAAGATAAGGATAATTATAAACTTGAGACTTACATGGGTACAGGGATATGACCATGTTGTGAATAGAGCTGAGACTTAAAAAGATTTTTAACAGGACTTGGATGGTGTTTACTGTTAGATGCAGAATAGATTCTGTCCACTCCTTACTGTGAAAATCTACCTTCAGTACCTAAAATGGAATCCTCCCTCTCTCTTTCCTTCCAATAGTTATTCCTTCCTTCCTTCCTACTTCCATTTTCATTCTACTTTTGGTTAAAATTTGTTAAACTTCCACATGCCTCCAAGAAGCTTTTTGTCTTTGAAAGCTGCTAGGAGAGGGAAATTTCAGTTTTCTTCAATGGAGTGACACTGTGTATGTGAACCAGACGAAAGGTCAGGCCTCATACCCAGGAAGAGTTTGCCAACACTTTTCAGACTCTATGTATTTATTGATATTTTTCCGTTTGTCATTGCTTTTGCTTTTACTTAAGAAGGAGAAAGTGTGTGTGGAGTATGGGATGATCTGAGAGGAGTTGGAAAATGTCAAAGGATATAATAAAATATACTGTATAAAATTGTCAAAGCATAAATGAAAACATTAAATAAGTGAAAAATGATATGAATAAATATGGATATTACATAATTACATACTTCTAAAGTGCCTTAAATAATCCAAAACATTTTATAAAAAAATTTTCATATTTAACCAAAAGCTTCTACAAAATCAAATGGAAAATAGACAGGTAACAAATCCAGAATAAACAACAAGTGTATATCTTTTATTTCTCTTGGAACTCTGTATAAGCCTGCTGCGACAAACAAGTTAATGGTGAAAATTTACTTTGGTTAGTTTTGAAAACCTTTTAGGCACAGTAAGTATTCTGCCGTTTATGCTAATGAATAGCAGGGAAGAAGTGACTGCCATTGTTCAGCGCCACATCACTGATGAGAACTGTGACACCACGGGTATGAGCTATATGCCAGTGTTGAACGCTCAACACTGACTAATATGATGGCTTTATTATGCCTTAAAACATTATTAGGACATGAATCCAGTATTCTAAAAGGAAGATGAAAGAGGATTGTAGTTTCATTTAGACCATAAAGAAATATCCCTTTCTTTTTTTCTGTCAGCAATGAAATCTTCCATGTCGTCCTGTCAGCAAGTACCATGGGAAGGGGAGGGCCAGGCTTAGAAATAGACAGGGCCTGGGAGTGAGGGAGGGGTGCTGTGGGTGGAGCTTTACAGCAGGATGGTCTCGAAGCTGGCCTTTATCTCCCATGAATTCTGACATTGTGTTCTCACACATGGCTTATTCCAAAGCTGACAGTTTTCCTGATTTCTGGTGTTATTTGGATCCCTAATGGTGCAGTAAACAAGGTCAAATCCTTGGCAGTCAAATGAAGCAGAGGACAGGAGGCACCCAGGAAGTGTCTGAAATACAACACAGAAAAGACAGAGGCTGAACCAGTCTCATCTGTCTTCAGAGACAGGGGAATGTATTTCATTTTGGGAAACCATGATGTTTGATACACATGATGTGAAGACTGGCTTCTGGAGGAATTAAAATGGTTCTTATTTTGTTCAAAATATTATTGTGCATCCTACTCTACTCATAGACTCAGTAAGAAGTTGAGAATGACCTCTCACTCAAATCCTATGTCTTCTAGATGCCCAGTGCTTGGGTTCTAGGGCTGCCTCTCTCTATACTTCAGGCATTGTTACGTTTGTTTGTTTGTTTTTGAGAGAGACTTTCTCTTAATGTAGCCCTGGTTGTCCTGGAAGTCAATATGTAGTAGGGGCTGGGCTCAGACTCACAGAAATCTCCCTACTTATTTTACTCAGTGCTGGGATTAAAGGCATGCACATGAATTAAAGGCCCATGACTTTCTCCAAGCATTCTAAGTGTTAGGTTAATTTGTGTCTCCTGATGCTGGGCCTTGGTGGAACAAGCATTTAATCCCAGCACTCAAGAGGCAGAGAGAGGTGGCTCTCTGAGAGTTCGAGGCCAGCAAGGTCTACAGAGTAAGTAGCAGGGCATCCAGGTTTACACAGAGAAACCCTGTCTTAGCAGACAAAACAACAATAACAACAACAAAAAACCAAAAACCAAAACAAACAAAACCCAACCAAACAACATTAAAATATGTCTCTTGAAATCATGGGTGGGAAATAAATAGTGACATAGAGTGGCATGTTTATTCTCATGGAAACAAATATTTTCATATGAATGCTTCTTTTGACCAGCATGGCTTCATTTATTAAAATCCACGCTGTCATCAATAGGATTGTATACCAATGCAGACAAACCATGTATTTTTATAATGAACATTGAATCGGGATTCTACCATCTGCTAATCCATTCCCAAAATGTGGAATTCTTTTCCTATCATGTGACATTTTTTTATTTTGCCAGGGTAATTGAACTTCAAGTTTCAACATTCAAACTTTCAGGTAATGGCATTTAGGGTTCTGAATTTTGAGCTGAGGGTCAGTACTTTTTTGATAAGAGAACACAGTCTTTGGGGTTAGGACCTCACGGTATGAACATCAGGGGAAACAATTCAACCTATCAATTATCATGCTTGGTGGCATCCATTCATAATGACACACACCTCTAATCCCAGCAATCAGAAGTCAAAAGCAAGTGCATACAATTTTGAAACCAACCTTGTCTACTTAGTGAATTCCAGGACAGTTAGGGCTACAATGTCTCAAAAAAACCCAAACCAAACCAAACGAAATCAGAGGGGAAAAAACCAAAACAAAACAAACAAAAAAACCAAAACCAAATGGATGTATGAAGTACTGAGGCAGTTCTGGGCCCCAGGCACTAGGGAAGTATAAACCAGATGATTGTCAGCAAGGTCTACTACTTAGTGAGTGTCTTAGCAGACTAGGCTACAAGACACCATTTTACAGCAGAAACCAAAAATTAGAAAAGAAGAGAGAAAATAGCCTCCTTATTTTTGACCATACATTTTAATTACTGTCTTTGTATTGTGTCTATCAAGCATCATGTTTTGCCAAAATAAAATAATGCCCCTCTCTCTACTGTCAGAGATGAGCCTGGTCAAGCTTCTGTCTTTTCTGGGTTGTCCACCAGACAGGTCCTGGGTGTCTCATGCTGTCTGTATTACTCAAATGCCAAGTGTTTTACCTTGTTCACTGCAGCATTTGGGATCCAAAATTCTATGGACATCTGGAAATTTTAACAAGTTTGAAATGAGCTATATGTGAGAACGCAGGATCAGAAGTCATGAGCCATAAATGCCAGACTTGACATTTTTCTCAGGAATACGGTCCCCTTTCACTGCAATGACTTACAATGCTTGGTTAGGATGTGTTCTTCTTCCAGGAAAGCATCAAGAGATTGTATCGCATTAGCGATGTAGAACAGGGGCTGAGTTAGGATTCCATCCATGATTCAATCAGTAGGAAAACTGCTTTCCCTTATTGTGTTTCTTTGCTTGTTTTTACCGCTCTGGTTAGGTAGGCATCATTTATGTGATAATGTGAATAGATGACCTTGCTCTCCTCAGCTGCCTTGAAGCATGCACCACCTCCTAGTGCTTCCTGGAATGAAGCTTGAAATTCTGAGAAAGTTCAAGTTGGAGAACAGAACCATTTACTGTCTTTGTACTTGATTAGATAAGTGTGTGTTTGTGTGTAATCTTTTGTGGGGTTCAGGAGAATCTGAATATCTGAATAACATTTATGGGAAGATATTGAAAGACCCCCAGAGTGGGGAGACTCTCACTCAAGTCTTGGGATAACACGACCCCCCAGGAACTCACGAGAGACCGTCCTTGCTGCAATCACATGAGGTTTATTGACAGGAACCAGTGCACTGAGGCTGAAACTCATTTCCCACGCATGGTTAGAGGATTTAGACCCAGAGTAGCTGGGATGGGGGTATTTAGGGGAAGAAACCACAACCCAAAGGGGGTAGGGAGGGCGTCATTGGAAAATTCCAAAAATACCAGTGATCATTGGAATATTCCGAAAATACCAGTGATAATCACAAGGAGGTAACTCCCCGTTTCTCAAGATTATTCTCAAGATTATAATCTAACTTTATCTTCAGCTAGTTCCTGGAACAGAGTCACTGAANGATTATTCTCAAGATTATAATCTAACTTTATCTTCAGCTAGTTCCTGGAACAGAGTCACTGAAGTGCTAACCTAGATTTTTGGTCTTCTCTCCCTGCTAGATTTTTGGCTCTATTTTTCCTGCTAGATTTTTGGCTCTATTCTTTCTGCTAGAGGGGTCTGGATTTATCCAGGTCTTTTATCATCAATGGTGGAGTGTAGTCTTTTGGACAAACTCTCTGATCAAGGCTTTGACATTTTAAATTCTGAAGACTACTCAAGAGTGGGAATGAGCAATGTTTATGTTCATGCATATGTCTTTGTTGCCCTGTGAATTTAATGCTTCTGGCCATTGACTTTTAATTGTTTTATTTTTTTCTTCCCATGGAAGGATTGTTCTATAGCATTTTAGAATGGGAAACAAGGGTGAAATTTAAAACTTGAGGATCAGCTACAGTAGAACTTCGCATTTTGCAGGAGAAACACAAAACCTTGAGCTACTGCGCACCTTGCTGTAATATGGTAGGTCTTCCACTCCTCACCACAGGATTTTTCTCCCAACTGAGTCATATATTGTTCCGCTTTTTATCTACTCTTTGCTCTGTTCTATGGAAGTAAATATTACCATGAAGTGTTTACTCCAGGAAACTATCTTTGAGAAAACTCTCAGTTGATTTTTGATTTTAATTATGTCTCTTTTCTTTTTAATTTATAGCTCTTACACATCTGTTTAAACAGACCTTCAAGTCACAATCCAGATACTGAACTGCCATAGCTTAATCTTTCTGAGAATCCATACCAGAATGTCTTCACAGATCAGAGAATCCTTTAAGCCCCAGTCACTAGCAAATGACCTTGAACTAGGTAGTGCAGAGTTTATTTCAACCCAAGATTCTTCTATGAAGTCAGGAGATGACATCTCTAAGTCCCCAACTGCTCAGCTCAACTTTCCCCCAAGTGACAATGGCTCCTGTGCAAAACAGGAGCTGCAAACACTCTGAGAGATGTTTACCTCATGGTTGCAACAGGAGAAGTGTTGGGTCCCTAGAGGACAGGCCTTCGCACCCCCACTTGATCAGTTTTGCACTCTTGTGGTTGGTTGAAAACAGAAACAAAAAACAGGAACAATCTGTTGTTTTCAGCAATGTTTCTAAGGATGTTTACCCCTAAGTTACCTGAGTTACCGTGATGAGCTTCCTGCTTTTGCTGGCTCAGCCTCCCCTGCTGAGGGCTATATATACTGTGTGAGAACATGGAATAAAGGCTTGTCTGCAGAGCCTGAAGTTGTGTTGTGTGTTAATCCTGACGTCCCTCGCTCAGAAGAACTACAGTTGCCCTGCCAGTGCCGCAGAAAAGCAGAGCAAGGAGCAGATATTTTCTCAGCTGGTCTTGGAGCAGTTTCTCATCACTGAGCACAGTAAGGACAAGTTTGACTTGGAAGAGAAGTGGGAATTAAGTGGCAGAAACATGGGGACATTCATGGTGGGTCTGACTGATGAGTGCTTGAAGCCTCTAATCATGGTGTGTACCTTGGTTTAGAGATGTCAGGTAGAAAGAGTTATTTGGATTTAGGAAATAGTGGGAAGTTTTAGTTTTTCTTATTGGTGATATTGTACTCTCTTGCCCAAATATTTACAAAGGAAACGATCTGCTGCTCTAAATTAACAGGAGAAAAGTAGAATGGAGGCCATGAGGATGTTTGATGGACATGATTCAATTTAATTTATTCTCATGGAGGCTGAGAGAATGGAGAGTGGGCATTTGAGCAGACCCTTTAAGAGTTTGGAGGTGATGCCTTAGGTCCGGAAGAATATGGCTCAATTAGGGAGGGACTTTCATTGTAATCATGAGGCTTGAGTTGGAACCTCAGCAGACACTTAAATGTCTGACTCTCAGCACTAGCCTGCAATCCCTTTACCTGGGAAGCAGGAACTTGGGATCGAACTGACTTAATGGCTTCCAGTTTGGTGAGTACATTTAAAGATGACATCCTGTGTAGAGAACTTCTTTGACAGAATGGTGGAGTATGGCTTCTCATGTTGATATATGACATTTACATGCATGCACAGCAGTGACACACCTATACAAAATTCCCTTATTTACTACTGATTCTTCGATATATATTTTTAAATCTAGCAAAATTTAATATAAATGTAACTAGGTTGGCTCTTTCTCGATGTCTACATTTTCGGAGTTCTCTATTATGGAGTGAAATGTCCAAAGTGGTAAAATTTTTCAAATACCCCAATACACTTTCCTAAATATCAACTACAAAATGCCTCTTATTGCTTTAGATTTTTCTCTTTGGATTTTTTTGTTTGTTTATTTGTTTGATTGGTTGGTTGGTTAGGATTTTTTTTTGTTTTGTCTTTTCAATCATGGTTTCATCATTTATCCTTGATTGTCCTTGGACTCATATTTCTTTGCTTCTCAAGTGCTGTATTAAAGTTATTGACCACCACACCCTGCAGGTTAAGTTCTGTTTATATAAAGAAGTTTGCATCTCACCTTTTGTTTTATTGCGCATTTTCACAACTTTGAGCTTTGTTTTAAATTGAGAATTTCATGGTTGAACCTGAATTCCAGTAAATTGCTGCCGCAGTCTCTAGTCATGCTGCTAAGAGCAGAGGCAGTTCACATCTTTGGAGATAATGTATGTGTTGGAATTTTTTTCAGTCAGATGTGAGTTCTGCTAAGAACTCAATTATAAGTTTCCATATTAAAGTTATAATGTTACAGGACATTTTTGGTCTAGGCTGGTTGTCTGAGGAGAGTAGTCAATGGGAGGGCCAAAGAATTGTAGGTATTGGAAATAAAGCCAATAGCTGTCACTCACACAGCGAAATGAGGTGACAGTTGGAAAGGGAAGGGCCAATGTTAGACTAATGGCTGTAGGTGGAGGATGGGAAAGCCTCAGGTTCTGAGACTGAAAATGGTCGCGTCATGAAGTACAGAGATAGAAAGTAATTTAGGTAACTTGGATGTTATTGGCCCCCACAAACTAATAGTGAGTGGCATTACTAGATGTGCCTTATTGGAGTAAGTGTGGCCTTGTAAGAGGAGTTAGGTCACTGTGGGGAGAGGCCTTGAGGTCTCATATATGCTCAAACTATAGCCAGTGTTTCATTTCATCTCTTGTGGCCTGCAGATCAAAGATGTAGACTTCTCCAGCTCCATGTGAGTTTCATGCCACCATGTTCCACAATGACGACAGTGGTCTGAACATCTGAACTGTAAACAACCCAACTAAATGTTCTCCATTATAAGGTTTGACATTTTCTGTTCAGCCTCATGCAGAGGGGAGGGGGTTGCTCCTGCCCCAACCTAAAGTGCCAGACTTTGTTGACTCCCCATGAGAGCCCTTACACATTGGGAGGAATAGATGGGGGTGGGGTGGCCTGTGGGGGAGATGGGGGGCACAAGGAGGAGTGGAAAGGAGAACTGTGGTTGGAATGTAAAATGAAAAAAAAAATGATTGGCTATGATCAAGATGTCTCTTCAGGACAAGAGAAACACGAAGACAGTAACCATTGCCCACCTAATGCCAGCACACCAGAGTGGAAGCTACTACAAAATTATAGGAGATGAGCCTTAGGGTTTCAGACAGAAAATTACAATTATGGTTCAGAGGCTGAGTGCTAAAGTAGGAGTTCCCTAAAGCATAGTCACCACCCAGAGAAAGAATGTAGAAAGGCCAAGGTTCTGGGTTCAAAGCTACAGGTATAGATCCCGGGGTCAGCTGAAGGATTGAAAATAAGGGCTTACAGGTTGATTAGTAGTTGAGAAATATCAGCCGTGGGGCCAATTTTTTTTGTTACAAAAACAAATTTTAATAGATCAGACAGAGCTACCATCAAGGGGATAGACGGAACTCCACAGATGAGAGACACCAGGGGATTCTGGGTCAGACACTTTGTAGGCTGCTGGGGACCTCTGCACTCCAGTCTCCCTCCATTCCTGCTTGGTCCTGCCCAGCCTTGGTCTATTTTCCAAAAACAGCCATTTGGTAATATTGCAGTATCTAGGCAGAAGGGTGGGAGGTAGGGGATATCAGGAATAATGAGCAGCCTTCAGTTAAGGAACAATCACTGTTTTCAAGATTGGCCCAACTTCTGATACTTCTTCAGTGTACTGACCAGTTGGGGAAAATATTGTGGTCAGAGCTCACAGGAACCTAATCTTATGTTTTTCCTAAGAACAGTGATCCAACACTTGCAAACACGGTGCCAGGATGACATCATTAGAGTTGAGGGATAGTCATATGAGAAATCCACAATCCAGTGACCCTTTGCAAGCAGGTTGAGAGCAGGTTTTCTGTGATCCCCAGACTCACTGACAATGATTCTCTCACCTCCTTTATAGGTTCAAGTCTTCATGCAACGACAGGAAGCTCTCTTTTCTGAGAACATGTCCTTACAAGTAGTTGTCAAGCTTTTCAAAGAAGAGCAATTAGCAACAACGTCAACACAAGAGAATGTAATGACACACGAGATCTATCAAGGTATGTTATTAGCCACAGGTTAGTAGAGGACCTGGACAAGAGAAGGATGTTACATGTGAATCCCTTCTAGGGCACAGTTTCACAGACTGTCTTAGTTCTGAAGAGCATGAAAACAGAGAAGATGGCCACAACACTTCCTGGAAGAGTAGTGACAAAATTTCAGTGTTAGTAGGCTGGGAATGTGATGGAATCCCTCTCACAATGAAGCAAGAGCAGTATCCTGATCCTGAAGGAGAGGGTGTATCTAATGGAATCCTTCAGGATGTCAGAAGAGCAACTAAAGGTACCTCCAGGTACCAGGTAGAGTGTTTGAGGGGCCTTCTTCTGCATATATTCCTGTGGAGGTACAGCCAGGGATTTTCTCTAGGTCAGACCTGTCTGAAGATAGTGAAGGTGACCATAAAAACTTCCTGTAATGCTCCTGAAGCAGTGGTATTAGCCCTGGAAATAAGAAGGACTCCCTTCTCATTATCCAGAGAGGACAGTTCCCTGAGCCTGAAGAGGGAGGTTTTCTTCCAGAGTTTCTCAGGGTGCCTGAAGAGCGAGTCAAGGCCCCTCCAAAGTACCAGGAACTGAACCTGAGAGACACTCTGTCCCTATGGATGAACCAGGGTTATTTTGTAGCCCAAACCTAGCTATTTCTGAGCCTGTCTTTTGTCAGAAACATGAGGCAAACTCCACATGTGAGGGAGAACAAGAGAGACTCCACAGAAGCCCAAAGACATACAAATGTGATGAATGTTCCAGAACCTTCAAATATCCCTGTACTCTTTCAGCCACCAGAATACACAAGGAGAAGTCATTTTTCTGTACCAGATGTCAGAAAGGCTTTTACACTCACTTGGGTATGAGAGCACATGAGATTTTACACCAGTGAAAGAAACCTTTCAAATGTAGTACATGTGGAAGATCTTTTAGTCAATAAACCAGCTTGCTTTCATGAGAGCATTCAATACCGGAGAGAAGCCCTACACCAGCTCCAAGTGTGACAGTAGCTACTTCCAGTCATCCACATGCCATTGTCACCAGAGGCACTGCCCCAAATCAGACTGAACTGTGACCTTCCCCAGCAGGGACTAGCAGAATGTCAGCCTCAGTGTCTAGTCTGCACACTAAGAAACACAGAGCTTCAAAATGCCACTTAGCCAGTGAAGGTGGTTCACTTATCTTGAAGAACTCCTCTTTCCATTTGTTGCTCTGCTCTGTCTCTAGCCCACTTTCATTTGAGGGCAAAGATGAGTAGTTTGTCAGTTTGTCCACCATTTTTCCAAATGCCTAAATGTTGACTAATATCTTATTTCCCTTTAGAGAATAAATGTTGTTAGTGAACTAGTGAATAAATGTTTTTATGTTTCTCCTGTGTCTTATGTTTCATGTGTGTGTCCCCTATGTTGGTGCCTCTTTATAGGGCTTTTGCTTCTTACTTTTCACCTTGAGACAGTCTCCATTTTTCAAAAACTTGAATCGCAGGTGAAGTGGCCCTGAATCTCATAGAGATCCTCTTGTCTTCATTCTCCGATTGTCATTGCAAGCTGATACAGATGTCCCTGCTACTGGATCTTCCCTGTGAAAATTTTCCTTTATGTGTGTGTGCCTGAGTGTAAATATGTGCACCACATGTGTGATGGAGCCCTCATTTGTCAGAGGGGGCATCAGATTCCCGGGATCTGGACCGACAACAGTTGTGAGCTGCTGCGTAGGTGCTTGCACCTAATCCTGGGTCATCTGGCAAAAGAATGAAGGCTTTTAACCTCTGAGCCATCTGTCCAACCTTTGGATCTGAGTTTTAACTCTGTTCTTTAGATCCAAACTCAGGACATTGGATTTCTGTATTAAGCACCTTTGTCCACTGAAATATCTTCCCATCTATTGAATCTTAATTAAAATTGAGGAATGTAGCGCATGCGAGAGGACATTGTGTTTCTCTTGGAAGAAACAGACCAGAAGCTCACAGAGGTTTTCCCTCACCTAGTTCACTGTTTGGAAATTGATTTTCTGTTTTCCCCTTGAGGATCCCTCAGATGGAATTCATGTCCTCACATTGAAGGACAAGGGTGTTCCAAAACAAAACATTTCTCTGGCCCCTTTAAGGTTTTTGAAATGTGCTCCAAATTTTAGCAAGTAAATAAAGAGAAGGTGGAAGTGACTAGAGATGGAAGCTGTGTACAGTAGTATTATCCACAGACAGATACCAAAAGGGCAAATGTTTACCAATAAGCGATTCCACAATGATGGTAAGAAGGGGAGGAAGCTAGCTTGCAGAATCGGGTAAAGGAGGTGAGAGAAAATGAGTTCTGTGAAGATGGAGGTAATGGGCATAGACTGGTGGACTTGGAGTCACTGCAAGTCCCCTACTATGCTAAACTGGTACTAAGCAGGTAAGGAGGTGTCCACGTAGAAATGCGTAAACGACGGCATTGGAGATATCCTGATATCTGCCTTATGCCTTTCCAGCAACTTGAAAATGACTGTTTATGGAATCTTTGCTGTGTGCAGTTCTTGTTGCCAGGAGAAGCTGATTATTCTAGACTATGGCCACTTGTTTTGCTGTTTTCCACTGTTACAAAGGCATCTTGACAAACAGGATAATTTATTTTCTTTTGGAAACTGTTGGCAGTGTTTGACTTTTCTTTCACAATATAAATGTTTGCCTGCATGTGTATATGTAGTTGTTAATGTATTCGTAATTTGGATTAACTCACTAAACCACCGATGAAGGCGTAAGTCATAAACAATCCCACACCAGTTGGGAATTAAAGGG
>LOEQ01015294.1:0-15820 GCA_001685075.1 Bramus lutescens
TCCTCCCCTTCTCACTTCTCTCTCCCCATCTCCCCTTATCCCCACCCCACTCCCGAGCTCCTAATTTTTATTTTATATCACAGCATGTGAGCTACCTATTGTAACTTGATATTAAGTTTAAGAAGGATTTACAAGTAGCCATCTTCATATTAACTTTCCAAATTAACAAAATATAAAACAAAAATTAAGAACTTTAGCTAAGAGAAGACATTTCTTTTGTACATCCATCTTTAAAATACTAAAGGAACAGTACAAGATGGCTAGTTAGTGAACACATAAGCAACATGAGTGTTTAATATAAATAAAATAAACAATGAAAATTCACAGAGAAAAATGTAATGACCTCTTTGTATCAACTCAGGCAAGAAACAGGGGCCATTCTTCATGCCTTACCTCTATCCAGTCTCAGAAACTCTGTCTTGTGGAAGTGCCATCACTTATATGTTTTATTGTAGAGTCATAGTTCTCATGAGACTCTCTGCTTTGGGAACAGACATACCTGCTCAGACTGTTTTAACCCTGAGATATATCTGGACCTGTAGCATGTTTGATTTTCTATGGACAACTCATCATTCCTAGCTTTCCTGATTTCACTTTTGTGTTTATTTTGAGATTTTTCTCATGCCTGCTTCTTAATTTCTTGTGATACATGCATGTCTATTTCTAATGTATGCTTCCTATACCTCTGAATACTGGAATTCATACTTATTTTCCTATTTTCAGATGCCACTTCCATATTCAATGTTAATTCTGTCTGTTTGTCCTCCCCCAGATTATTTGCATCAGCAGTCATGAGCAGCCTTTTTTTTTTGTTTTAACTTTGGCTTTTCAAGATAGGGTTTTTCTGTGTAGCCCTTGCCATCCTGGAACTTACTTTATAGACCGTGCTGAGCTATAACTCACAGAAAGCCACCTGCCTCTGCCTCCTTGGTGCTGGGATTAAAGTCTTCCATCACCACTCCCTGGTGCGTGGGGCCATCTCGAAGCACTCAATTTTTTGTCTTTCCTGAGCATGACACAGGACCACTGACACAGCACCTCAGTCAGGGAGGTTTTCTGACCATCACTTCCTTTGTGTACTTGAGATGAAATGTCTCAGAGTCTATGCTTAGTTATTTTTCAAAACAAATGATGCCCCAGACATTAAGATGTCTATCTCTCAGAGGTTTATCTCTGTTAACAGACTTACTGAAAGCAATTTTTCTTTCCTGTGTGAAATAAATGTATAGTTTTCAGCCGTCATCCAACATTCACAAGTTTCAATCATACACTGGGGTTGGTCAACTGGAACTGACACCTTTGATACAGACAGACATCCATAAGCTGTAGGTACATCTCCGAAAGCAGCCCATCTTAAATGGAGCTTCATGGTCCTTGGGATTTTGATACTGAGAGAAGATGCTGAGAGAGCGGGGGAAACATCTCTGTGGAAGGATAATGGTCAGTGCAATGTAGCTGATGTTCACCTTTCAAAGCATGGTTTTTCTAAATCTCGCCAAACACCTTTTTGTGTCAAAAGAAAACCATAGAATACTCTACAGAAATGTTCCCTGTCAGCTTCTCATGATGATAAGTGGCAAGTTGACATGCTAATTAGAGTTTTAAAGAAATTACCGGAAACTGTAACTGAAAGGGAAAATCTCCATAAGATGCCTATTCTAATGCCACGGGCCAGAGACCCATGGATAGAAAGTTAGAGCCAAGAGTGGCCCCATCAGCCCTTCCTTCACTTTCTTTTGAGCACCCAGAATTGTTTTCTCTCTTTACTGCTAAAGAGTTTGCTCTCTAATTTAGTTTCCTCTTCAACGTTGCTTGAAGCAGTATCAGTTATCCGCTGTGTTTGGGCTCCATTCCTCTCTTCCATTGTCAGACTTTCCTGTTGGATGGGTAGATTGGTTTCTTTAACTGTAATGTACTATAAGCATGTGAGCAGCCTTATATTAGTAGATTAAGATTTGATCTGAAAATTAGTAGTACCTGTAAGTTAAAGAACCATAATGTTCGTGAAGAATAAATAATCATGGTATACAGGGCAGTGTTTTCATATCCTGGGGACTTCTCCTTATTCTAAGCTATATTTGGTCTGTGGAGTAATAATAAATATTACATTTGAAGATGTATTACTGGCTATTTATTCTTCATTAAATTCTAGGTTTATTCATTAAATTATATACCAATGGGTGCGTTCCTTTGAGGAATTCAAGTTAATAGCTTCCATATTGTTCTGTCTAACACTTAAATATCAGTTGTCAAACATTAAGTTTCACATAATTATATTTGTAAAACTGTCCAGAATTTGATTCCTTAACAAATTATAAAATCCTAGATCAATTCAAAACTCATTTCTGCTTGTGAATGGTGCTTGTCTTTAGCAGGAGACATTTGAATCTTAACTAAATTTCCTATAAAATTACAGGGGAAAGAGTTATGATTTCTAGATTAGAAATCTATAATAAAATAGATTTTTATAAAAGATCTTATTAATATTATTTTGTTAAACTGGCTTCTGCTACAGTAAAACATTTGATGACAACCACTAAATCAATATATAAATATCTCCTATCTGTGGAAACTGTAGGTAAGAGATATTTTTGAAGTCTGCCTATGTGCTGACAGAATTAAGCTACAATATGACAAAATTCACAAGGCTGTAATTTTTATTTATCAGCCTGATGGGTTTAGGCTAGGTCACACAGCTTGTTCCTTGTGCTAAAATCTAAGAATAGAATATTTGAAATAAAAGCCACAATTCCAAACCTCAAGGCCTTTGCCCCATATTACCAGAACCCTATATCTTGGTGAACAAACAGCAATGACCTGTGGGCAGAACACCCTTAGGCTATGGTGCAAGGCCAAGTTCGTAGATACAACTACTGCATGGACTGCTTAGCTTTATGCTGCTTGATGAATTTCAACTGCTCCCTTACCCCTACTAGCTAGAGTGCCAAATGTCATTAAACATAAGGATGCCAGGATGAAAGTGTGTGGGCTGAGGAGTGACGCTCCTGCCCCTCTCCAGGGAGAAAGAACTCAACATATGCCTCTCTGACAAGGCCCAGTGACTTTATCTACACGGTGAAGAACATCACTGCTTGGAAACAAACCAAATGATGTCTATTCTACTCATGCATGGAATGCTATTCAGTTAAGTCAGCTTCAGCAGCTCTAGTACCAGGCATTCTGCTCACCACAGCAAAACAGCATATGGCTTTAATTAACAGTATGAACCCTAAATACCAGGTAGCTAAAGCAGTTTCCATGAGTAATTCTTCATAAATCATAGACTGGTAATAATCTAACTTTGGTGATCCACTCTCACAGCAAAACCAGTGAACCTGTGTGGGCGACACATTCCAAGAAGACAGATGCTTATGTAAAATATAGTTACTAATAAGGAATGAAATYTTTGATGCTGGGTGATGATATTAAGAATAATAAATTTTCTTTGAAAATAAATATAATTATCAAGCATAATAAATGGGATTGGATCGTCTCCTTGTGGATGAGGTCCTTGGATAACTAGTTAAATTTAACTCGCTAAAATACAAACAACAGATATGCTTGTCTTACATGTCAGTATAGAACCAGAATACTAGTTATAAATTGCAACATTTTCTAAGTTTCTAAGACAGTTCTTATTTTTCTAACAGTTTTATAAGGTTTATTTTGTTTTTAATTATGTATATCTGTGTGTGGCCATGTATAGGCAGGTACCCGATGAAGCCAGGGAAACCCCTGGAGATGAAGTTGCAGGAGCTTCTGAGCCACTTGATGTGGTTGTTCAAATGTGTTATTAACAGCCGAGCCATCTGTCTAACCCTCTACTCTTTCTATGTTAAACCATTTACACAGGTAGTTCACATTTTTTAAAATGGGACTTGTGACAAGTGGAAAGGAGATTAATAAGACTGGGGGCAGAAATAAGCAATGTCTTAACTCTTGGTTTTAAGGTGTGGTGACCCCTGCTATCTCATTTTCCACTTGTAGAGATGGCCCATGTTTGGTAACTCCTATTCAGACTGCGTCTAGAGAATACTGAAGTTCAAGAAGCCAGATAATGAACAAAGGGTTATAGTAAAAGAAAGCAGACTCTGTACTTCATACTTTGGACCAATAAACTTAAATTGAAAATTAAATAATGCTAATATATTATGTCTAAGCACTATAACCACATTTATTCATATACAGTTAAATTGATTTATCTTCTTTTTACTTATTTTTTGGAACAGATTTCTCTTAGGTATGCCTACCTGTTCTGGTACTCATTATATATCTCAGGCTGACCTTAAGCACACGGAAATCCTCCTGCTTCAGTCTCTAGAGTTATATATTACCATGTCTTAAAATTATTTTAGCTCGAGTAAAAAAATAAATGCTATATATGTATTTCGGAATGTATATGCATATGGTCTCTCTCTACCTCTCTCTCTCTCTCCACACACACACACACACACACACACACACACACGGAACAACAATTAAAGAAAAGTAAACCATGGGATTGAAAATGCTCAGGAACAAATGTGGGAAGGTTTTCAGGGAGGAAATAGAAAGTGGAAATTATATAATTATGAGTGATTATAATTTCAAAAATAATTATTTTAACAATACCAAGTCAGTGATCCCAGACTCATTTGAGTTGCCTTTGTGTGAAGTGAGTGAAACAGAATACAATTAGGGGAAATAAACAAATCCAGGTTTCTTTCTTTCAGTCCATAATCATCTACTGCATACTACATGTGGCCTGTGTCCCTAAAGTCTCACCTTCCTTGAAATTATAGGCAATGTGGTCTTTACATTAATCCCTGAGAAAATAACAGATGCAAAAGCAGCACCCCATGATGACAAAACAACCCAACTTTAAAGCCTCTAATGTGAGGAAAGTGGCATTATTTGGAGTTATACTCTTTGAGATGGACTCATTAGCCATCATCTCCTTAGAAACAAGAACAGTCTAAGCCACCAGATTGTCACATGACCTCTGCATGCCAATAGGTCTCTTCAGATTAAATTTCATTCCATAATTGATTCATTCCACCCACATTTGCCCTTCTTAAATGAGTGCTCTGA
The DNA here is from genome assembly GCA_001685075.1 of Bramus lutescens. Lineage (NCBI taxonomy): Eukaryota > Metazoa > Chordata > Mammalia > Rodentia > Cricetidae > Bramus > Bramus lutescens. The sequence continues at coordinate 5,071 of LOEQ01015294.1, forward strand.
TCACTTCAAACTGCAAATCCGATTAGAGTAAAATCATTTCTGAGACTGCTTGTAGCTCTTTTGCTAAAAATTTTAAAAGTCAGAGTTTCAGAGACCAGACTGTCTCATTTAATATTCTTTGGTCTAGAAATTTTCAGGCCCAAGATAACATATCATAATGTGTGTGTGTGAGAGAGAGAGAGAGAGAGGGAGAGAGAGAGAGAGACAGAGGAGACAGAGACAGAGACAGACAGACAGAGAGAGACAGAGAGACTCTGCTATAAGAAGTTACACAACAACACCAGTCTGGATACCTACTGCCCGTACTGGTGAAGGAATCAGTCAGGCTAAGTTCACTCTTCTTCTCATCCTCCAATTATAAATTCCCAGTTTTATACACAATTTAATAGCTCAAGATTCAGCATCTGTAGTGTCCTGTAGTCCTTCTCTTCATCCATTCTCCAGGGTTCCGCAGACCCTTATGGCAGACCCAGGTTCTTTCCTCCTACAGTACCTCTCAACCCCTCACCAATCTTATCCTTCTAATCCATGCCCATTTCTTCATGTCAGCTCCTAATGCCTAAGACATGTTCTACCCAGTGGCCTCACTTGAAAGGGACTCAAAAGCACTCACAACTATACAACACACAACCACCACACACTGCTAAGATCCAGAGGGGTTAACAGAAATCAAGGAATGGAATATACATCCAACAAAGATAAGATCAGATAACAATACCTACAATTTAAACCACCCCAATCCCAGATACATAGCTATCAGCATAAAAACACAATCAACATCCAGGACAATATGTCTCTATTAGAGTCCAGCAGCCTTATTGTGGTAGGCACTGAAAAATGCCTTATAGGTGAAGCACAAGGTAAGAACTACAAAATAGCTATTATGGACTGAATAAATCCATAACAAAGTCAATGAAAACATGAACAGTGAAATGAAATGTAAAAAAGTTATTCAAGACATGAAAGGTGATATAAAATCTATAAATAAAACTAAAATTTAGAGAGAAGTGAAATGAAAAATTTAGAAATTCAAACAGAAATCTCAAAGAAATCCTCACCAACCGAATAAAAGAGATAGCAAAGAAAAACTTGACATTGAAAACAAAATAGAAGAAAAGGAAATATTACGTAGAAAAAAATTATTAAGTCTAAAACAACTAGCCAAAAATCATCCAGGAAATCTGGGACACTATGTAAAGATCAGCTATATGGATAATATAAATATAGAAAGATAAAGAAACTCATGTCAAAGTTTCTTTCAACAAAACTATAGAGGAAAGTTTTTCTGCACTAAAGAAGGAGATGCCCAAGAAGCACACAGAACACCAAATAGATTGTATCAAAGAAGAAATTAACAATGACACATGAAAATAAAAACACCAAACATACAAAACAAAGAAAGAATATTAAAAGTTGCAATGTAAAAAGACCAATTAATATATAAAGGCAGAACTATTAGGATAACACCTGACTTCTAAATGCCAAGTGGGCTTAAACAGGTATTCTATAAACTCTGAGAGACCATAGATGCCCAGTCCAGACTACTATTCCGAGCAAACATTTCAATCAAAATAGATGGAGAAAGAGAGTTCACGATGAAATCAATTTAAGAAGTATCCATCAAGTGTGAGTCTGTAGTCATTGATACCACAAAAAAAATATGTAGCTTCCTTTTCAGTCAGTAGGAACATGCATCATGGACTTCCACATGGTCTCTGGCATCAGCAAGTAACACTGACCTCATCATGGTCTCCAGTGGTAGAACAGACACGGATATAACACGGTCCTCTGCTGCAGCACAGGCCACCACCATCATTATGGTACTCACAGTAGAACAGACCTAGGATATAGACATGGTCTCTGAGGCCACACCAGTATGGTCATCAGTGCAGATTGAGTCATGAACATCAGCATGACTTAGGTTACAGCACAGACCACAGACATCCATATGACCTTCATCTCTAACACGGGCCACAGGCGTCAACAGGGACCTTAGCCACAGCAGGACCATGGACCCAGACATGATCCTTGGAGGCAGCACTTCCAATGGACATCAGCATACAGTGACAAAGACAAACGGGGGATAAATAAGGCTTCTGTGACAACCCCTTTCCCCAGCCAACACCCTCCAAAAATTTACAGTCTTGACAGAAAGTCCTTGAAGAGAACTCTTGAAAGTTGTAACAAGGATGCCGAAGTGTAGCTCTGCACACTTGATGGCTTCTTGCAGGGCTGTAGGCTGGTAAAGGACTCAGTTTTCTTTAAAAGGCTGGCTGGCTACAAGGAGTTTGACCATGCTACAGTGATTATATAAGCAACACAAATTGTGTTGTAGGAATTTCTACTGCCAGTAGCCTTTAAGTTACCCACCCACTTGGGCGTGGCCTCTTATACTATTTATGCTGAGATCCTCAGGTCTCCTTTTTGGCTGTGGGATTTGGTTGCTGTTTTCTGTTTCAACCAAAGATTGTGATTTTTGAGTCCACCCCTAAATAAATAACCCTCTATTATTTTTAATTTTGAACTAGTGTGGGATTTTTTAAGCATCCTTCTTCATCTGGTACCCCAAGTGGATTTGTGCTCCACAACTACTGGGTGGATGGCCTGGGTGGATGGCCTGGTCCACAGCCCAAAAAGTTTCCCACCCCTGCCCACTTGGCTTGCTTTTTACCTAAGTGCTTTTTTGTAGAACCATTTTGTTGGGGGAAGGTTCGCTTGTTTATCCAGGCTGCCAGCCATGAAATAACCACTCAGAAAACCATATTATTTACAATACTGTTTGGCCAATAGCTTAAGTGTATTTTTGGCTAAACTCATATCCTAAACTAACCCATTTCTATTATTTTGTATGTTGCCATGTGGCTGTGGCTTACCAGCTAAAGTTTCCAGCACCTGTCTCAGGCTGCAGATCCATGGCTCTTCCTAACTCTGCCTTCCTCCTCCCATGCTATTGGCCAAGTCAGTTTTCTTTATTTGTTAACCAATAAAATCAACATATTGACAGGACCTCCCACACCAAAATTGGACTTGACATTTTGTTTGTTTGTTTGTTTTTCTTCCTTTTTTCCCTGGGAGGTCATAAGGTTGTAGAGGGCAGACCCAGGAAGACTGGGAAGTGAGTGTGATTGGTGTGCATTATGAAAAATTCCCAAATAATAAATAAAAATAGTATGTTAAAAATAAAAGATTATATTTATAAATCTAGCTCTATAAAAGATGCTAGAGAGAAAATTTCTTCTTGAAGAGAATAGCCAAAGCCAGGAAAACACAAAGAATTAATAATCCTTATGGGCAAATCCAAAATGTGAATAAACCCAAACCACAACAGCAAAATAACAGGAATCAGCAAACACTGCTCAATTATGCAATACAAAGACAGAGACTGATATTGTATTTTAAAAGGGATCCATCCTTCTGTTGCATCAAAGAAATACACCTTAATATCAAGGGATAGACATCTTCTCTGAACACACGGATGGAAAAGCATATTTCAAGCAATGAACCCAAGAACCTAGCACGTGTATCCATTTTAATAAGCAAAATATATTTCAAAACAAAGCAAAGCAAAACAGATAGGGAGGATACCACATACTAATCAAAGGAAAAATCTACCATGGGCACATTGCAATTCCTAACATCTATATGACAAACACAACACCACATTTTCCTTAAACAAACAAACAAACAACAACAACAAAAACAGTACCACAGCAACCATCACATTTTGACCCTCACACAATGATAGTGGAAAACTTCAACACCCCACACTCTCCTATAGAAAAAGAAATAATGCAATGCTGGAGCTAACCAATGCTATAAACCAACTGAAAGCAGATATTACAGAACCAAAATATAAAAGGATATACCTTCTTCTCAGCACCCATGAATTTTCACCAAAATTGACCACAATACACAATAACACCCTGCATTACATTTGAGTACTATGAATTAAGCCTGGATATCATCAACAGCAGGAAGCTTACAAACTCATAGAAACTGAACAACTCACTACTGGATGAAAACTGTGTCAAGTCATAAGTTAAAGAAGTTTAAGCTTTTGAGAAAACAAAAACAAATCATCCCCCAAACTTACAGTACACAATAAAAATTCAGAGGCAAGTTCACAACTTAAGTGCTGGGTTAAAATAAAAGACTAGAGAGATCGCCTTTATGTATCTTAACAGCACAGATGAAATCTTCATAACAGAAAGAAGAAATAAAGCCAAAAGGACAAAGCTTCATCAAACTAAGGGCTCAAACTAATAAAATAGAAATAAAAAATACAAAAAATCAATGAAACTAAAATGTTTCTTTGAGAAAATTAAATAAGATCAACAAAGCCTTAGACAAACTAACTAAAATGCAGAGGGGAAAGATCCAAGTCAACAAAACAGATAAGAGATGGTGAGGAAATCAGGAGAAGTCATAGGACATGCTTTATAAACCTGTACTCTACCAAAATAGAAAATCTAAAAGAAATTAATAGTTTTCTTGTTATATACCACCTACCAACGTTAAACCAATATAAGATAAACATTTTAAACACAGCTATAACATCTAGTGAAATAAAAACAGTAATAAAAGTCCACAAATTAACAAAATATAGCCCAGGGCAAGATTTTAGTACAATTAGTGCAGAATTCTAGCAACCTTTTAAAGAAAAGTTAACATCAATAATCCTCAATTTATTCCACAAATTAGAAATAGGATGAATATTGTGCAATTCTTTTTATGAAGTCATAGTTACCCTGATATCTAAACCACATAAAGACCCAATGAATGAAGAGAGATACAAACCAATTTTTCTGGTGAACATAGATGCAACTTTCTCAGTAAAATTCTTGCAAAGTCAATACAAGGATGAGAGGTGCTAATGGGGTCTGGTAGGGATAAGGACAGTGAGGGAGGGAATATGGGGAGGACAGATCAAACTAAGGGCCATTTGAGGTGCTGCATGGAAAACAAATACGGTAGAAGCTTCTTAGAATGTATAAAAAATAAGGTGATCAAAATTCAATGACCAAATAACAAGGGAAATGAAGCCTCAACTGGACATCTCTTGTCACCAAATAAGAGCTATAGCTCTAGGAATGTATTGCATCTAATCAAATTCATGCCCAAAGGAATCACATGAACACCCCAAACAACTCAGGTTTTTGCCAAGGCTGTTGATGGGTTGCTGTCTAGAAATGGATGGTTAGGCCCTGTTACTGAAGACAGCACCTCCTCAACTCATTGAAATAGAGACAATGAGATAACTTCTAACTAGTGCCTTCACCCCCACAGACCAGTGTTCATGCAAGTGGAAAATGTTCTATAAACAACCAAAGGAGAAACATAAACACCAACCCACCTGCAAACTCTTTGGTCTGGAATAATAATCTTTCTGCAGGATGTACTAATGCAACAGTCACACAAAGCTTGTGGGAGTAATCAATCAATATCTAATTTGAGGTAAAGCCATTCCATGGGGTAGAACTGACATTGCTTTGGTGACAAGGAACTGAGACTAGATAGCCCAGGAACTTAGGTAATATAGAAAACCTATTTAAAAAACAACCTAAGAATTAGGCCACATATTTTTACAAACATTCCTCATGGAAAAAAATTCTGTGTGTATGTGTGTGTGCATGTGCGTTCAAGCATTTTAAGTTGGTAAAATTAAAGAATATTGTGATTTTAACCACATATAAATTTGTTTAACTAAAACAAAATCCTAAGAAGATCTAAGAATTATAGGTTCCTCTTTCCAAATATTTAATGCTTCATACTAGATATATGTACACACAAAGAATGAAAAAGAAATTTAATTTGATAATTCCTTTAGTTTGATTTAATTTGAGAGCACACTAGGTTGACGAGTTGGTTCTATGTTTCTCTTTTCTCCATTGCTTTAATAAAATATGAATTTGAATGACAAATATTTTTTTGGATAGAGAATTTTTTTAAAAAATTCTAATATTGTTATCAACAATGAAAAAAATCTAGTACAGATCAGGAACAATTTAGAAATATAAGCTTAAAATAAATTACATTCCTTTCACTTATACCACACATCAAAAAAAAAAGATAATTCTAACAAGAAGAATGCAGAAGTCTTCTTTTTCACACCTCTTAGTCCGAATTCAGTAAAAGGGAGCACTGGGAATCCAAACAGGTGGATTAGCCTAACCTATACAAGAAGAAAGGGATAATGTAAAACAGGGAAGTGGAAGGTTGGAAGACAAGGGAAGTCATACATTGGTTGCTATTTCTTTAATCTTCTTCAGTCCATATTTTTGTATCTTTGGAACCAATGTTAGAGGGAAAATGTTATTTTTGCAAAGACAGATGCTGATATCTTGATTCTTAAAGATTACAAATGATTCAAGGAGTGTTCGTTGGTGATTTCAATCCCAGCAAGCTTGATTTTCACATCTGACTTCTGAGTCTAATTTCAATGTAAAATGTAATGAAAAAAAGTGTATGCTTGGTATAATGAGCAGCAAGCAATGATACCCGGATAGTCTGGGACTTGGCTCTGGCATTCCAGATGTTTCTCTTGTGGTAGTAATGTCCTCCTCATTTTACAAACCTGCTTCATGCTACTGTGAGGATTAAATAGGTTTTATGTATTTATGTGTGAAGCCCCTGGCATATTATTTAAAACTTACCAAAGTATAGAATAGAAAGCTATTTATACTTCAGTAGGATCTCTTTAAGTAACTAGGTTGATGTCTGCCTGAAGCAATGAGAATTCAAACTTTTCTGTGATTCCCTCTCCTTAGCACTTCAGATCTAATATTTTGATTTGCCATATGGTTCTTATTTCATGACCTATGATTTCTACAGCATCATCACCCACACAACACTTTGCTCATTCCCTTGTATATAATATTTCTAGCATTTCCCTTTGAAAAGGCTCTGGAGTTCATTTTCTGGGACACTGGAGAGAGTAAAAAAAATAACTGTCTTGAAGAATGTAATTAGTCTGTTTAAATTATAATTAGGAGATCCGGTTGTTCAGGAAATATAAATTAAAATACATCATACATATCTATCTCCATTTTGTAATTATATTACAATTCTTAGTATTGATCAAAAGAACTACTTAGCAGTTGCTCAAATATTGTTCTAAGTGTTGATGTCCTATCATCCTAAGGGCCATTTGGGACATTTTAAAAATGGATTTTTCCAAATACATAACACATCAGCAATCTCTTCATGGAAGGTTGTAATGCCCTTGCCACCCATGGAGATTAATCCTGATTGGTAACTGGAGACAAATTCTATATAGTTGCATTAATAGCTCACATTACACCTGTCAGGAGTGTAGCCCTAAGTATTACAGCTAAGAAATTCATCCAATGCTAACCTCATGCCATTTATCTCAAGCAATGCATAGTTATGAAGATCGATGGCTGTCCTTTGCTCAGATAATTTAGGATCATTTGAGGTACTTCTCCTTTCATTAGTACTTTAAGCTCCTAAAATATTGTTAGTGAAAAGAAACTAAAAAGTCTGAGCTATGGCCCTGTGGCCACTGAGTCATAAGTAGTTCTTGCAAATGCTTGCAACCTCAGTTGTTTGAATTTTACAGAAGAAATTATTCACAGAGTTGATGAACTGAAATCAATTGCTATGTTCATCCGTTCATTTCAAAAGGCATAATTTGCACATAGTTTACAAAGTAGGTGTTCTTTTCTCCTTATAGATGGTCACCCAGGTAGTATTTAAAGAATACTAAGAAGTGCAGTCAGCCAACAGATAAAATCCCAGCCTGGTTTGTAGGTGGGGCTCCTGAAGTCCCATTGTGTTAACCTGAGGAACACAACTGATAGCTTGGGGAGGCACAGTCACTTCTAATCAGGAATGCTGCCTCCTAGAAGCTCCCCTTGTTCACTTCCGTGGTCCCACAGCTATGCACACACACACAACACTAGGTAGATGTAGATGCTACTGTAGACCACCACAGCACATAAACTTTCTCAGACATCAAAGTAATTAATCACTTTCATGGCGTATTCTGCCTCCCTTTAACCCGTGTTCTTCTATATTAGACTTTATGCTCCTGACTGGATTGTTTGTGGTGTCAGGGTTTCTTCTATTGTGACCTGTGGAAAATTCTTCTGCTAAGACCTGTAATAGCTATCCAGTATTGTTAAACATGTCTTTAGTGCCCAAAATATATCCCATTTCTTTTGTCAAATATCAGACTGCCTCAGATGCCTTCCCTGCAACCATTGTGCCCCCTGACCACTGTATCTATTCATTTTTTCCTAGCAACTATTATTTTTCATGTTCTTCTATAGTTACTTTACTCTCTGAATTTCTAGGGGTTATTATGATCATTTTGTTAATTTCCGTATTCTTGGTAGAGACTACTGACTCATTTAGCAGTCGTTCAGCTCGTCATCACTTAGTTGACTTAATCCAAATTCCATAGCCGATCATTAGAGCGGAATATTTCCATCTTAAAGTTGAAAGAAAAGTGAACAAAACACGAGTAAAACTCCGTAGGAACGCAAGCAGCACTAGTTTTTAATCTATTCTTTATTCTTCATAGTGACCCATATTTACTTCAGAGCTGCTTTGATGGGGATGTTTCAATTCCTTCTCCTCACCCTACTTCAGTCTGCTGATCTGTATAGGGTGGTAATTGGGACTTTCAGCAACTGTAATAATTTGAGTTTCAGTCATTTACAGGCTGCTCAGACTCCTGATTCACAATAGGAGCAGCCCTGACAATGCAGCTCGATGACAGAATTGAATTGGTCCTTTCAATTCTGATTTGACTTGATTGCCCAGGGTAGAGAAAGAAAGGTAATTATAGGACCCAGAAAAGTATATCATGACAATAACACTTAATAGCTTGCTCCGAGATATGATTTTCTTTCTGTGATATCTACAGGAAGCTCAGAGATTAAAAACCCTCAAGAGTAAAATTATCTTGGCAAATATAATATTTTCTCCGTTTGTTCATTAAAGCACTTTAGGCATTTATTATGTAATTCTTTGTAGTTCTATCTGAATCCTAATTTATTCACTCTATAATGTACAATCTAGGTGGAAAGGTAACACAGGTATTCTCCTTTTTCTCTTATCATTTGGATGTAGTAATTTATTTGCTTCCTAAGAAAACTTAATCAGTATAAATGCAAGTATTATGGCCTATTCCTACCTGTTTTGTATTATCTGTGAAAATAGAATAACCAGTTGCCAAAACTTCACAAAAGGTTCATAATTCCATAAAAATATTTAAACAATTGTAATAGATATCCAGTATTGTAAAATGCATCTTCAGACATTACATCCATATGTTGTTGGCCATGTGTTTACAATAGCTCCATTCTGGACCCAAAGAGAGGTGTAATATTTCTGGTGTTTCTTATGTCAAGTTGGTGTGAAAACAATTTCCTTTGTGTGCAAAATAATCTAATTATTTTATTTGATTGTTTATTTTTCTGTGTTGGAAAGGTGAATATTGGACTGCACACTTGCTAGGCCAGCCCTCTACCATGCTAGTCTTCTCTTCAGCCTTGCTTGATATTTTCAACAATATGTTAGTTAATTCAAGATAAGTCTACCAAGTGATAGCAAGAGGGAAATTTAGGACTAAAATTTAAAAAGTTTATCAGAAAATTGCTTTTTGGAAAAAAGAAACACAATACATATTTTCTAGAAAACAGCAAGTCTAGTAAAAGATTGTATTTAAAATTAATATTTTTGTATTATATTCAGTGTTTATAGTATGTAAACTTAAGTAAGTTTCATTACATTTTTATGTGCATGAAAACATTCCCTAATAATTTTAGCTATTTATTTTGGATAAAATCCTCAGTCCTGATCATTCTCTATAGGGTAGTTATTGTATTTATATTTATATTTTGTCATGATTCAGGGAGATAGTCCCTATGGCCAGTCTGTTGGTTTATATGTTTGAAACTAATCTTCCTCTTCACACCACAAAGTCAAGATTAAAGAATAAAAAACAATGACTAACACTTTCACCAACTTCGTTTTTAAATATTTTTTTAGTGAACAAATGTACAATGTTGTGTTTTGCAATGCATGAATGCACAAAGGTTAAAGATCAAAATATAAAGAGGAAATCAGATGCAGTCAGTAAGCAGGGATTAGCTAAGGATGTATATGCATGGAAACACTATGTCAAATATTAGTAAATTCTTTTAACTTTTTCTATGCCTGTCACATCTCTGTGCTGCAGTTTCTGTGGCTGAACCACTTATATTAAACATGATTATTGATTCAAACCTACATCTCCCTTTCTTGGTAGCTGCTTTGTATGTGTTCCTTATCCCACACTCTTTATTTGGACATTCCATAAACATTCTCTCCAGCAGCTTATTTTTACCATTTCCTATACAAAGTTTATTTTATGGCCTTGAAGTTACAGTTTTCATCTGTAAGTACTCTTTGTGAAAATTCACATCATGGCACACAGTTTCACACATAATATCAGCCATTTATAACATCCCTTCCTACAAGCTTTCTGCATTCCTGCCATTATACATCCCCCATAGAAACAAAATGTCTTAAATAAAAATTTGTTTTAAAGAAGAGTTACATTTAAAATAGAATAGAATAAAATAAAAACTTGTGCCTTGGCTTATTTATTTGTTTGGGTCAGCTTCTCGGAGAGTTCTGTGGGATCCCTGGGCACTGAATTCTTTCAAGTCATTGTTACCCATGGAAATTTTGATTTTCTTTCTTTCTTTCTTTCTTTCTTTCTTTCTTTCTTTCTTTCTTT
>LOEQ01015296.1:3592-14738 GCA_001685075.1 Bramus lutescens
ATCATATAAGGTCTTCTGCTCATTTCTGTCTCCTTTAGGGTGTTTCTTCAGTGTTTTGTGGTCTTTGGTATTGTAATGCTTCTTTCTTCTTTGGCTTCTTCCTACACACTTTGTTCTGTTTAAGTGGAATCATTTTCATAGCTACTTTTTAGATAATTCATTATTAGTATAAGGAAATGTGGCCACCCTTTGCTTGTTGATTTTGTGTGCTGCAACTTTGCTGAATGTTTATTAGGCAATTCAAATGTTGTACTTCTGTTATCTTATTCAATCTTCCTGGCCGCCCAGTAAAGGAGGTACCATTCCCGTTCTCAAAGATGAGGAAAGTGAATCTCAGAGGGCTTGGGTAACATATCCAAGGCCACTTGATGGGAAAGACTCCCCACCTGGACAGAGTGTCAGCAGGCTTACCCCACATGCCTTCTGGCTATGGCACCTACTCATCACTTTCTGATAAGGAGATCTGTAAGTGATAAGAAGTGTCCCATTAGGTAAGCTTGAAAGATGCATAACAGAGGGAGGTGGTTGCTCAAGTACTTCTGTTTTTAAATATGTATTTGAAGAAAATGTTAATGGAGTATACAAAAATAAAAAGACATATAGCATTCCCAGTAAAAGGAAAATATTAAGGAGACTTACATTTAAGGTATATTCTAGCAACATTCTAATTTTAGGGGTTCTTATTTACTTGTTTGTCTGTAGTACTGAGGTTTGAACCTGGGGAGTCATTCACGCTAGACAAGTGCTCTACCCCTGAGCTACCTCCACGACTCTCATTTCATTAGTTCATTTGATTTTGAGACAGGTTCTTGCTAAGCCACCAAGTCTGGTTTAATCTGTTTTTATATTGTTACAGTCAAGGAGGGACAACAAGAGAACCCCTTTAAAGAGATAATCTTGGCATGGAATTAAAAGAGTTGCCTACAGACATTTTCTTTGCCCTTCTAAATGGAAGAGCTTTCTGTGGGGGTTCTGAGGGTTGGGATCTAAGCATTCTGAAGACTTCTTGGAAGGAGAAAGAAGCAGGTACCCTTGGAGATTCCAGATATCAAATGAGACAAACCTGGGAAGAGGAAGAACTGATTTTAAGAATCTGAGAATAGGGGGCCCTGCAGCAAAGGGTGCACAGGTTTTTCCCAAGGAAACTTGGACCTGAGGCTCAGAAATCAACTGGGGACTGTATGATCTGCCAATACAACACCCGTGAGGCCTATATCCATTGTTTTCCATAGCAAAGCCTCTGTAACTCCATGGGACCTAGAAACAAATCTCCCTATCTTCACTCGCTCCCTAATGGAGGATATTTCAGTTCGTTCAGGATAACAGGATGAACAGTGACAACATGGGTAGCAAGGCTCTGGTGTGAGAGTCTTGCTGAAGTCTCACAGACACAAGCATTGCCCTAGGCCACAGTAAGAAGAGACAGACTAGCAGAGGCCACCAGGCCTGAGCTGTGTGTCCTCTTCCCTGCTTGGTTTTGCTGTGGTGCCTCCAGCTTGCCTCTCTTTTGGCAGACCCAGGGTGAAGCTGAGCCTCTCTCGATGGTGCCTGCAATGTTGTACAAGAGAGCAGGGGCCTACTCTTCCTGGGTCAAGCCTGGACCCAGACTTTTGCACTTGGTGCTTTCTTTAAGGAAGCCTCTCAGATCCCTGGCTAGAAACCAAGAGGGCAGGATTCTTCCTCTTTCGAGATAACCATGTCTATTAGTCCAAAGACCCAGGCAAAGGGAAAGGGCCTTGACATGCCACACTCATGTTCTGTTCTTGTTTTTTTTTTAAGAAAAGATTGCTTTCCCATGGTTAGGGGAGAAGTCAGACTTTCCTGTTCCTCTTGGGCCAGGCATGAAGCAATTTTCGGCTCTGATGTTGACACTGGGTCAAAGCCTCAGACTGTCTCCCTGGGCAAGACTCCTTGGATTTCTCAGCTCTGACCTTTCTAACGCGAGTATGACCAGTGGACAGAAGCAGCAAGAAGCTTGCGTGGCCTTAGTGGAGGGGGAGCAACTGGGGGATTAGAGGCAAGGGCTGAGACACTGGATTCATCTGCATGAGTTCGACCATCAGCTTCACTGCTTCAAGGGTGGGAAGCACTGGATAAGTTACTTAACCCTTGAGTCTTGGTTCCCACCAGGAAAGTGGGGGATAAAGGACAGAAAAGGTTAAGCAAACCTATGTGGAGAGTTAAGTGTAAGGCATGGAGTACATCAAGAACTCCATGGGCCGGACTCCTTGAGGTTATTAAAGGTTGTGGCTCAGCCTTTGTTTTTCAACAGTAGGGAGTGCCAGGCATGTGCTCTGCCATTGAGCTACAGTCTCTGCTCTCTTTTCTTTTTTATTCTGAGACAAGATTTCACTAAGCTACTCAGGCTAGCTTTGGCTCACAGGCTAGCCTTGGCTCACTGTGTAGTACAGGCAGGCTTGCAGTATTCCTCGCTCAGCCTCCTGAATAACTGGGATTAAGACCCACACCACTGGAACAGTCAGGTGAATGTTCAATGTGCCTGAGGCTGTGCAGCTGGAGAGGAGGGATGCAGGTTCAAGTCTTAGCTCCACCCATGACCAGCAAACAGAATGAGTGCGGAAGAACTAGCATTCTTCTCAGATCTTGACTTCTTATCTTGTGTTTTCCTTGCCCGGTTCTTATTGAAGGCTAGGGGTGGGGAGGAGTATTGATTACTTTATTTTTTCTATATTGCAACAGACTATATAACAGAAACACATTGTGTGAGCAAAGATTTATTGGGGGCTTGTGTTGTCAATGGGTCCATCATGGTAGGGAAGTGTGTTGTTTATTGATGTCCTTGCTGCAACAGAAATACATGGCAAACAGCTTGAGGTTAGTTCCAGGGTGCAGTCCGTCAGTGGAGGCAGGACCTAGAGGTTCCTGGTCCAATAACATCTGGAGCCATGAAGTAGAGAGGGATGAAGACTTATTCATTCCAGGACCCCAATCCTGCAGAACACTGCTCATATGTAAGGTGGGTCTTCCCACTTTTCTTAACCTAATCTAGATAATCTCTCAGACACGTCCAGAGAGTTCTAGGGTGCTTCCAAATCCCATCACATGGCTAGTGAAGATTCACTATCGCAGAAGGCGTGGCAGAGTCATAGTGACGGGAGGGTGTGGCAGTAATTCACAGTCTGGCAGATGTAGGCAGGGTGCTAGAACCAGGGGCCAGGCTGGAACCTTCAAAGGCCCCTCCTTGTACACTGCTTCCTCCAGCTCAGCCACATCACAGAAAGACTCCACATCCTCCCCAGACAGTGCCATTAGCTCTGGAAGCAAGCGTTCAAGCCACTAGCCTTCAGGGCCATTTCAGATTCCCGTACTAACAGGAGGTTTAGTGCAGTAACACATGCATGTGCGTGTCAGCAGCATGGGGAACCTGCAATAACCAGTCCCATTATTGCAAAGGAACGGAGTTAAGCTACTCAGTGGAAGGTCTGAACCCTCGCGGTCTGGTCACCCGGAAATATGTAAGGGTGCCCAGTCCTCTGGCCTTCTGTGTGTTTAGAGAATCAAAAGGAAAATTAAGGTCAGTCTGGCCTTTGTAGCTGGGTCCCTCATTTTTTCACTGGCACAGTGCCAAGCTTCTTTTAGGCCTTCAATACATGCTTGTCAAATTGAGAAAGCTTTGTTAAAGTCAGTGCCGATTTGTATGAGCAGGCCTGGCTTCGCGGGCAGGACCCCATGCTTGGAAAAGCCCCAGGCCATTTTGAAACTTTTAATAGCGTCATTTCCATTTTGCACCATGCCCTGCAAATTATGTAAAAAGGGTCTTGTGTACAGACAAATAAATGATGGTGGAAAGTTAAGAGGGTCATAATTTCCCTCTCAAAATTCTCCAGTGTTTCCCCATCACACTTAAAGCCCAGGCCCTTTCATGTGACTCTCTGGTGCCACCTGATCCACCCCAGCCTGCTCTGCTGATCTTGGGGACTGTGCTTCCCCATGGTCTAGGCCTTCAGCCGTCCAGGTCCGTACCTTTAACAAGAGACCTTCTGCTCACCTCCCAAGTCATGGCCGGCTCTGCCTGCACTCCTAAGTAAGCTCCTCCTGACCACTGCCCAGCCGCCCTGTCTTCTTAGCCCACTTTACTCTCTACAGTGTTTTCAGACAGGAGCTTGGTAGCTTACTTTTCGATTTGTTTTCCATTCACCAGTAGGCCTGAATGGATGAAACCATGTCTCCTTTCTTGCCTTGTTCCCAGAGCATCACACATCCCTAGGCATACAGTAGCTGCTCAATAAATATTTGTTGACTGAAGAATGAATGGATTTGTCAGCACTGGGAGTTCGATCTCTCAGAACTCTCTCCAGTGGCTCTTGCACAGTTGGTCCCACATATCCGGGGGAGATGAGGAAGCTCATGCAGTCCAGAGCCCTGCAGGTGAGCAAGGTGTCCACCATTCTCATCATTTCTTATCAACAGAGACTATAGGGCTCAGAATCCAGTGTCGGGGTCCTTGCTTTGGACCTACAGCTGGAAATATAGAGGAAGCTAGAAGATGGTGTGACTCAAGAGATAAGCAAAAGAAGAGAAGAGCGCCGTATAACAGAAGCAATGGGTTGATCAGAGGCCACATATCTCAGTGCTCCATTGTAAAGTATATGAGCATGAGAAAGAAAGAGACCCATTCTGTATCAAAAATCAAAACCTAGTTGAACCAATGAAATAAAAAGAAAAAAGATTTAGCAAGGATGAGAGTTAAATATAAATAGGGTATTAAGCGTATTTATATGTTTTGATATTTATTAAGTATTTGGAACATTCGGGGCATGAAGACATTGTTATATAAACATTCACACATTAAGAAAGAATATCTCAAGCTCTTTTGCCATTTCAGGAAATGTACAAATCCTTTATCCTTTCATCGACTCTTCCCAGCCTCTTTTTGAGGGAGTGATGATTTATCCCCATTTTACAGATGAGAAAGCTAAGGCTCAAGCTGGAGACTGACAATGTTGGAATGTGGCTCCAGTCTGGCTGACTTGGGCTGCATTCTTGGCTACTGTTCTGGGTGACAGTTAGGAGCAGAGATGGCCTGGCATCTCTGGGCTCTTGCTGAGTGCCAGGTCCTGGCCTGGTCTGAGTGGAAAAGATGGGTTGATTCATATTTATTCTTCTGGGAAGGTTTATTACTCACGGTTCCTTCATGCTGCAAGCATCCTCTCCACCCCCAACCTTGCCCCCCAGGCTCTGTGCTGGGTGCGGCAAACAGGCAGGTGAAGTGAGTGAGATGTTTCCCGGGTGTTAGTGTAACAGGGTCCCTGGCTGGAAGGGTTGTTGGAGTATGAAATACACACCCAAGAGTGGATGAACTTCTGTTGTCCTGGGTGTTGGCCATCCCTACCTAGATGGGCACAGCTTTCCTGGGGGTCATTCGTGACTGAGATCCTGGACATACAAGAAAGACTTAGTAGTCCTATCATCCAGGTGGCCTGCTTGGGCCTTTCATCAAGGCCTCCATAAAGACGGCTGTGACAGAGAGTTGTGTGGCCTTTGGCTGTGTATGAGAGTCCCGCCACCAGTGGGTCACCTGGGCTGCGAGGAGACTCTCAGGTGCTGTCTCTGGTTCCCGAAGAATCTTCCGCAACTGTTTCAGATTCAGCTCGGCTGTCACTGCCTGGCTCGACTGACCTGAAACCTCCCAGACTGTCTCGTTCCTGGCAACTCCTCCCCACACCCTGTGGGTAGCACCCAAACAAGCCTCTTGGGATTTAAGGTGGGTCGATCAAGGTAGGTGTTTCCTCTTCGGTTCTTAGCAGATGCCCAACCCCAATGACACCCATTGACCTCACTCACCTATTCACATCTACTTTTCTTTTATAGGTAGGTACATTCATCTAACAAATATTCAGTGAATTCCTACCGTGGGATAGGCGCTGCGCTGGGCTCTAATGATATAGCTATAAATAAATCAGTCATAGCTTCCACCACCACTGTGCCCACACTAGAGAGGCCGGCATAAAGAAAGCAATGAGGAAAAATAATTACATATTTAAAAAGGTGAACAGAGGGAAAGAGCCCAGTGATAGGAAATCAGAGCTGACTCATGTTGGCTCATTATTTGAGGGGTTTTGTGAGGCTGTTATCCAGTATAGATATTAGGGAAAAAACTAAGTAGTATAGATTTATCATTAAATGGATTCTATTAAAATCAAAATTAAAATGAAACGTGGCCTTGTTATTTTTGCAACTACCTTTGCATTTCAGGTTTCTGTACCGTGGATAGTGGGTGGCCATGCTTCCTTCTCTAATGCTACACTCCATGGCTTCATATGGTGAGCTTGGCATTGACCACGGTGAGAGCATTATTCTGTGAGAACTGACAAACGCAAGAGATTGGGGCTTTTCTTTTCCTCCGAGAACCAGCTATTCACATTTCCTGTGCTGTGAGAGAGGACCCAGAGGATTTGCCTTCAGGTAGGTGAGTCACGGAGAGTTGTGCTGGGGGATATGTTTGCCAAGGCTATGATGAGAAGGAGGTATCATGTATCCATGGCTACGGAGTTTCCGGTAGAGAAGATGAACAAGAGCCAAACCTCTGTCCCAATGGAAAAGGAAATAGTACGGGTGCTTGTGGGTACCTGGGGCTCTGGCATCGTGGGTGAAGGGATGTACTTCCGCTGGGAAAGCAGAGAGATAGTTAGATGGCAGCTCATACAGTGACATTTGGGGTGTATGAAGGAATGTGCACATGACTGAGTTAGAGCTGAAAGCTACAGAGGATGCCGTGGGTCCCTCTAGGACTTACCATTAGTTCCCGCTGCAGCGAGTAGTGGTGCCCATCTGTAGAAGGACCCCAGTACCTGACTCCCACAGATGTGCGTTCCACCTCGGCTCTCACTGTGCCCATAACTTTCTCTAGAACCTCATGGGAGATGGGAAGCAGGGAATTCATTCCCAGGGAAACCTTCAGCCATGAGACCATGAACTGGTGGAAAGTTCCAGCCTTCTGTTCTTCAGCCTCTGTACCCTTCCTAGAAGGAAGTCCTGGTGTGCTCAGACCAACTTTGCTTATAGTCGTGACCTTGGTAATGCCTTTGTAGGTCAGTTAGTCTGTCTTCCTGTTGTCTCCTGCTCCTCCACTCATGCTTCCTGGGGTCACCTCCCAAAGCAGCTGCTTCCACCCAAGTCCTATCTCAGGATCTTGAAGGAACTTATAGTAAGATGGTAAAGCAAAAACAATGAATGGGAAGCTGGAGATAAAGAAAAGGCTCAATGGGGTTGCTCCTCTGTCTCTGTCTCTCTTACACATCATCTCTTACAAAAAGAGAGATGGTGATGATGATGCCTTTGGATCTACTTCAGGGATTCCATGTCCCGCGTGCTGGAATCTGTATTGACTGTGGAGAACCTAGCTTCTTCTCTGAGGCCTGTGTGCCAGTCAGGAGGTAAATCATGCCCAGAATCTCTGTGGGGACCTCTCTAGAGGCCTTACTCTGTCTGTTGAGATGTTTGGTTGCCACCCTGCCTTGGTGACCTGGCCCAGACTCTGGGTGCTCATTTTCCTAGACTGGCCCCTCCCCTGGCCTATCTCCTTCTGTCTTATCATCTTGTTTGTTGAAGTCAGACACCTAAGTCTGGTGGTCTTGTGAGTTTTCCTGAGCTCTGAGTGTCTTACACAGTGATATAGCTGTTCCCCATCACTGATCACGTGTCTACACAGATTTACACACTGAAGGCCCCTGTCATGGGAATTGCCTTCACCTGTCCCATCCTGGTCAAATAGAATACTTAGCATGGCCTCTCCCTCAGTGTTTCCAGTTAAGCATGAGTTATCAACACAGCCCAGTGTCTCCCGCAGTGAGAAAGACAAAGCTGAGTGTCTCACAGGGCAGCCAGCCAAGGGCACCTTGTGCGTTCATGGTGGTAGTTCCATATACCCTGGTTAATTCTCACCTGCTTATTTCCCGCTTTGGACCCCTTTCTTGATTCCCTGCTGCTTTGCATACCCCCAGTGCCCCTGCCTTTGGGGAATTGTTGGTGGGGCAGCGGGCCCTTTTCCTCTCAAGATAGTCGTCCCTTATTCCTTGCACAGGAACCTGCCTGCTCTCCCTCCCTCCCTCCCTCTCCCCTGGGGGCCTGGCTCCCTTCCTCACCATCAGCCCCTCCTGCTCTTCCCTTCTGAAGCTCCCCCAGAACATTCTGACTCATCCTCTGACTCAGGTGGAGTCTATTTCTGTTCCCACGTACTGCTCCCGGGTGGGCCGTGGATCGCAGCTGTCACCTTTGTTCGTGTATGAGAGCGTGGTATATATGTGCCTGTGTGCATATGTGTACAAGTGAATGAATGTATGCTTGTGTATGCCTGGGCATGCATGCATATGCACATGCAAATACATGTGTGTGTCTAAGCCTTCTTCTCCCTGGCAGCCGGGAAGGAGAATTTTCCTGCCTCTTTTCCATTCTGTATGTCACTCCCTCCCCGAGTCCCTCAGGAGCAGACAAGAATCCTCCAAGGTCTTTGGTGCGTTAGACTCTGGGAAAATGCCACCCTGATCTCCCCAAGAAGATTGTTTTATTCAAGGAAAAGTTTTGAAAAAGATGTCCAATGTGATGGTCCTAGTCTGCAAACCCCTACTCTGGAATCTCCTCACTGTAGACCTGGAAGCAACCAAGAGGCTAAGGCCAAGTCTTCATTTCATACTTTGGGTTGAAGTGATCCAAATCTGTTAACAACCACACTGAAAATCATCCAACAAGGTAGCATCCATGTTGGATTTGGATGCTTGTTTCCTGTCCCCAGCCAAAATGCGACCGGTTTTCTCTCTTCTCTCTCTCTTTGTCCTCTCTCCAGCAAGCCCTTCAGAGCCTGTGCTGTCCAGTTTGGTGGTGAGCAGCTACAGGAGGCTACTGAGTCCTTTAATTGTGGCTATTGAGATGCCTTCTGAGTGTGAACCACACTGAATTTTAAAGACTTAGTACAATGCATTGTAAAGCAAATTATTAGCGACTACTTGAAATTTGTTATATGCGCTGCTCAGTATTTTTTGTTGTTTGTTTTTGTATTTTGTAAATATGACACAAATCAGAGTTATCTAGGAAGAGGAAAACCTCAACTGAAGAGCTGCATCCATCAGACTGGCTTGTGTGTATGTCTCGGGGGACATTTTTTAAATGAATGATTGATGTGGGAGGTGCCGAGTCCACAGTGGGAGGTGCCAGCCCTGGGCACGTGGGCCTGAGGTATAGAAGAAAGCGGGCCAGTAAACAGCTTTCCTCCATGGCTCCTGACTCAGCTCCTTGAGTTCAAGCCCTCACTCCTCCATGATGGACCACAACATGGAAGTGTAAGCCAAAGAAACCCTTTCCTCCCCAAGCTGTTTTTGGCCAGTGCTTTACCACAGCCTCAAAATAGTCATTATATAATTAAATGATTTGTCACCGCATTTAAAATTTACGTATATTGCATTAAATAAAATATATTTAAAAATCAAATTCACCCATTTCTTTTAATTTCTATGACTATTAGGAAAATTTAAATCATGTACAAAGCCCTGTGTGTTTTGAAAATTTTTCACTGGCAGGGCCTTGGCAATGCCTACCTCCTCCTTCTAAGGATTCAATAACAAATCAAAGTTTGATTCTACCAAAGTTCTTTCTGGGGAATCAATGGCTTTATTGAGCTTATTTACAGAGCATGGGGGAGGGGTTCCTAATAGGAGCATGCAAGGCATTCCTCCAAAGCAGCCCTACATGGATGATGGTTTTCCCACAGGTACATCAATAGACCCCCTTCCTTAGCCTGTATATTTAAGACCCTCCCTAAGGCCCTAAGGCCACCTGCAATCAGGGCAAAAATGCACTGAACTGATTGGGAGGTTTGGGTGGATACTCAGGTGAGGTCCAAGGACCCTCCTTACTGTATCCCAACCACCAAGTCAAGCGAGGATGATCTTTGCAAACAGGCGCAGCTGCACGCATGAAAATGGTGGCTGTTTGGCTCAGGGTCCAGTCCTGCATGACACTCTTCTTGTTTTCTCCCCCTATTCCCTTCCCTCCTTTCCTTTCTCCACCCTCCCTTTCCTTCCTTCCCTTCTCTTCTCCTCTTCTGCCCTCTCTTCCCTCCCACCTCCCTCTCCCCCTTTCTGTTCTTTTCTCTTATTGCTCATATAAGGGATCAACACTAAATTCCCTCTCCCCCTTTCTGTTCTCTTCTCTTATTGCTCATATAAGGGATCAACACTAAATGCCAGGCATTCCTTTGCCATGGAGATGTGCCCTCAGCTCCCACTGCTGGTTTTCACAAATAAAGTTACTGAAACATAACTCACTCGACTGTATGAGGTGTATGGGCGACTTTGCTCTGGAGCAGCAGTGTTACGCTGGAGATTCAAAGTCTAAAATTCGCACTTCCTTGTTCTTCAGAAGCAGCATTTGTCGATCTTCTGCCAGACCATCACTTACACCGAGCTTCAGGGTAAAATGGCCTTCCCCCAGAATACATGTTTAAGATCTCTTAAGCCAAATGAATGACTTGATAACCGTTTAGAAGTTAGTGGGAGCTCTAGGCAGAGGGACCAATGCATGTCAGATCATGTGGTCAAGAGATAGCAGCCATTGCACCGAATGGTCATAGACACGCCATGCCATCCTCTTTCTTGGGCCTGGTCTCCTTTGTCTTCTTCAGGCCTCCTCCATTCCGCTACTATAAAGCATAGCAAAGCACTGACCACCCTTGATATCTTCAGTAGCCTGGCCTTTGTCACTCGGAGGAAGACACAGTGGAGCACAGCCTTCCTTTCTTCTGGCTCCACCTTGCACAGCCTGCACAGCCTTGCACAGCCCTTCAGCCATTCCTTCCCTGCCCTGGGCTTTCCCTGCCAGCCCAGTGGGCCCACTCGGGTGGCACCACTCTCTCTGTTCACCATGCTTCTCCCCACTCCTTTTCTGCCAGTCAAATGTCCACCTTCTAGGCTTTACTCCAACATTTTTTTTTTGAGACACAAACCATGGCGCATTGCCAGTTTGAGAGTTTCTTTTAAATAACTGTTACTGTGAAGATAAATGACAGGAGGCAGTCACGTTCGCACAATACTTTGTGTCCTTCTTCACTGTCCTGCTAATGACTTAAAGTTGATCCCAACCCTAAGGGGGAGGGGACCTCTCTCTCTCTCTCTCTCTCTCTCTCTCTCTCTCT
>LOEQ01015297.1:0-15816 GCA_001685075.1 Bramus lutescens
CTATCTATCTATCTACCTACCTATCATCTATCTATCTTTCCATACATTAAGCTAATATCATTATCTTGTTTGCTGTTTTACTGTAGTTTTTACATGATTACCATTGGACAAAAGCTGGGAAGGAATAGAAGAATTCTCTGTATCATTATTACGTAAAACTTCATGGAATAAAGCAATTATCTAAACAAAAATCTAAAAAAGTTTGTGATAGCTGAAGTACACCCCACAAGCATACAACAATAACAAAGACAGATTAAAGCTCTGTACAAACAAAATTACCCCTTTCTTTAGATTACTTTGTGATTGCTTTGAGTTACACATTTTAGCTTAAGGTGATGCCAATCATGGAATGTATAATTTGAAGTACAATCAAGTAAAGCGGTAGCACTGCAGAATTGGAACAAGTTGCTTTCTCTAAAGCAGTGGTTCTCAACCTTCATAGTGCTGTGACCCTTTAATACAGTTTCTAATGTTATAGTGACCCCCAACCATAAAATTATTTTCATTGCTATCCCTGAACTGTAATTTTGCTACTGTTATGAATCATAATGTAAATATTTGATATTCAGGACATCTGATACACAACCCCTGTGAAAAGGGGGTCATGACCCACAGGTTGAGAACCACTGCACTAGAGTCTTGGGTACAGAAATTTCAGATCAAATAATGATCTATCAGATGTCAGGAAAGCATTTACCTTGATCATCTCCAAGGCAAATAAACCTTTTGAAAGAAACAAAATATGCATTTAGATTCCCATGCTTATATGAAAATAGATACACCAGTGAGTGAAGAAATCTGAGGATGAAACACCATAATGACTAACAGCTCATGAAATAGAAACATTTACAGTTGAGAAACAACTTCTTGTGGCTTTGTGGTCTCTTTGATTTAAAAAAGTTATTTAGTCTTGTTTTATTTTAACTAGCATAATACAATGAAACCTTTGATAAGATGCACTCTTGAGAGTGTTTACTGCACAACTTCTCTATTAGCGCGTGTCATTCATATCTCTGAATTTCAACAGCTCCATTTAAAAGCCCAACCTTTCATCTCTACCCTGTAATTTGGACTCTAGCATATATATACCTTTCATTCTTGATTGTAGGAATTTTGTTTTTTAATACCCAAACCCTACCTAAACTCATCTATTTTCTGGTGGTATTTTATCTAATTCCAAACCTAAACTATAGGCATACATGTAGCTTCAGGTAGATAGGCTTTCTAGTAAATAACATCACAAATAAGTACATATATATAAAATGGTCTTTTATAAGCTAAACTAGAAGGAAGCAGGATCATTACCCTGTTTAGGCTGGTCCAGCCTTTGCTGTCCTTTGCTTTGAATGTTTATTCTTCCTTTCTCCCTACCTCCCATCCTTTTTGCCCACCAGCATCTTTTTTCTTTTAGATGAATTTTAACTCAAACAAAAATATCCATTCCTTTGGTGAGAGAAATACACTGTACCATTTATTTATCATAGTCACCTGGGAAAACACTTCCTGCATTCCACTTGCTAGGCTTAACAGGTTCACGTGACTGTAACTAAATATGCATCTATATTTAACAAAAACTACACTAAGTTATTGCAACTGGCATCTAACTCATTCAGTAAGATGCTGTACTCAGGTTTGGAGAGACAAAGACTGTGACCCTTGAATACATCTTTATTGCTTCATCTGGATTGTTCCCTTCTGTGCAGGCTAATTTTATGTCAACTTGACCCAAGATAAAATTACTTTGGAAATAGGAACACTGATTGAGACCCCTCTCCCCTGACACAGGCACAAGACTGGTCTTTGAACAAAGCTGTGGGGCATCTTCTTGACTGATGCTTGACCTAGGAAGACCCAGATCACTGTGAACAGTACAACACCTGGGCTGATTGGCCTTGGATTGACCAAGTCGTGAGATAGTAGCCTGTTATCATCCGTTCTAGCATCCAGGTTCTTTCCTTTAGTTTCTTCCCTGTCTTCCCTGGATGATGAGCTACATGCTTTAAATTGTGATAAATCTTTGCCTCCCCAACTTGCCTTTGGTCATGGTGTTTTATCACAAGAGAAACCCTAACTAAAATACCTTCATTTCTTTCAGTTGTAACTTTCCCTATACTCAACCTCAACAGTATTTTTCCACAACCATCACGTTTGTACGGTGTTTGTCCTATCTAATTTGTTGTAGATATTCTAGACTTACATGCCTACATCTCTCTGGTTTCTAATTTTCATCTCAGTAAAGAGGGTAACATCTGCAAATCTTCATTGTTACTGAAGTAAGAGAGGTCACTACCTCTCTCTCCCAGATGCCAGCCTGCCAGGAACCCACTGAGCATGGTGTGTGTCCTGAGAACTATTTTAAGTGTCACAGAGAAACAGACAAATCTTAATGTGTCTGCAATGACATAACAATCTAATTAGGAAGTTCTGAAACCAAAATCTATTGATAACACAAAGATTAGAAAGCAAATGGTTAACATGAATTTAATTCTATGAATACTAACTGGCAATCAGCATGGGACTAATTAGAAATGCTGAAGAATTAAAACAAATCAATTTCATTGAATTTACTTCAGATCATATGGCTGACAGCTAAGTGCATTTTGGAAGACTTTTTTCCCCTCCTTGTTAATACAACCAGTGGGTCAATTTTCACCATCCCAAGTACCCAGCATAGTAACTTAGAAGTCCTTTGGGTGGTAATGCCAGGAAATACATTTTAGGGAGAATGAATGGCAGAAAGCAACCACTATACCCAATGCAAATATTCATAGAAATAATTCCTAGTTCAATTAATAATTCAGTATAATTTACAGACAACCTTTCTCCCATAGCTTCCCTATGTAATGATTATTTAGAAAACAAAGCACAGCATTTTAATACCCAAAATTAGAAAGTATTAGTAAGCAGACTCATAAATATCATTTGAGTGATCTTGAGAGAAGAAGAGAATTCTCACCAACTCAAAGTGGTTTCTCTACTACTCTGTTTGGGTCCTTTAAATTGTTAGAGCTTTAATTTTGGGCTATTTTAGTCACTGGCAACATTAAGGCCAGTGCCATTTATGATATTCATACCTGACTCAGTGACCCTTGTGATTGCTTTCTCAAATGCAATTAGAGTTTACAGAAAGGTTCTAATTATGATGACAGGAAAAATGATGCAAATGCCTTATACATACCATGTCTTGTGTGAGTTACATCTAGATATCATTTTCTTTTTACCATAATAATCATGGAGAGAAAAGAAAGGTTACATTAGGGATCGGCAGTCCTGCATTCAGATCTGGGAGTTAATAATCTCATCTAAAATAAATTTAAGGTCTATTATCAAAACTCTGCTTTCAAAAAGATTACTTCTCCCCATACCTATATATTGTCACTATGGTACCTTTCATTGAATATATGTGTATATGAATAATGCTTAAGTTTTCCACAATGAACAATAAATTTTCCTGCAGTAAAATTTTGAAGTTTCCAGGAAGAAGATGGGACCCCTTGACAATGATTTCACCTGGTTGATATGTCATTATACTGATAGCACCACTTTAAGATCAGATGCGAGTTACAAACTGCTCAATATGATTCCAACTTGGCTAGCTGAGATGGTGCACCTTCTTACTACATTTTGGACAAAACTTCAAATAAGAACTCCAGAAAAACCCTATCGACTATCTGCAGTTACACCAGACAGCAATCCTGAAATTTAACCATTATTTTAGTTTTTAAAGGATCCCATAGAAATAATATCACCCCATGAAAGCTGGAAGGAATTCTTGTAAATGACATCCCCTCCTACAATAAAATTTGTTCTTAGCATTAGGGACATCTATTAGGGATTGCTTATAAGTGGTATAGGCTTGAGGGTAGAAATGAAGTAGGCTCAGGGATCTCTCGGAAAAAAAGAAAGAAAATGAATAGGATGGGATAATATGTAGATTAGTGCAAGCTTACTCACACTAATCATAATGGTGAGTAATAGTGAGATTACTTATGAGCTTTTATCTATAGAAAATTCACATTGATATAGATTCTTGTATATTGACACAAATTCAAATTACATTTGTTATATATAATATCATCCTATTTCTGTTTATAATATTTGTGGACCTATGCAAAGTTATTTTGTCATATTTTGGCATGCATATTTCTAACTCTGATTAAGATATTTTGTATATGGATGTATTTTTTAGGATGCCTTTCTCATGTTGCACTGTACAATTCTACCCCAGATCAACATACTTATATACTGTTTACATTTTGAGGTCATTGTCTTCATTTGCTGCACATTTATTTAAAGATTGTTGATTTTTTAATATGAAGTCTTAATCTTTAAGCTTTATAGATATTATGAATTACAGGTTAATAGTCATCTATGTTTGTTATACTTATCTAACAACTAATCAGGTTCTTTAGATGCATAGGAACTGTGTTCTGCATGTATAGGTAATCTTCAAATACTTCAAAGAACTGTAGAATATGGCATTTAAATAACTTAGGATTCTGTTGGCATGAGGCACAATTGATGCTGGCAGCACTGATCTATTCCTGAGAGAATGCTGGGCACAAAAGACACTCTACTTGCAGCTTGTTTCTTCTTGGCAAAACTGGTCTTTGGGCAAATAACTGCCTCTGCCTTGACTACTGACAAAATGCATGGTGGTCTAGACTGGACAAGTAGGATATAAACAAAAAGACTGCCAAACCTTGCCAAGACAGGGTAAAACAGTTTTTCAAGTTTTCCTGTCTCTGAAAGTGGTCTGTCAGATATTCTACACCTTAGCCAAAGTTGGCTGCCCCAATGTAGCAAATGAGACTTTGGGGATTGCCCAGGTTCCTGCTGTTTTTGACCTTTCTTGAACCTTTTGGAAGTTGCTTGATTGCACTTCCTCTTTACTCAAAAAGCATTATTTCTCTTCTTAGGTCTTTGATGGGGCTGAAGACTAGATAGTCATAGTTACTTTCCTCTCATGACTTAGCCAAGCCATTTTTAATATAAGACTTAGATTCCTTAGGATAAGATAACTATTCAAACATTATCAGATGTTTCTTGTTTGATATTGTTCATGCCAGTTGCAATTCTGTTTTATGTATGTTTTTTCTCTTCTTTTTCCTGAACAATACTTGATATTTATTCTTATTGTATATAGTTTTGTATTTGGCTTAGAACTCTCTTGTTTAGACAAAAGGGGAAGGTGCTGTGGGAAGTCCTTCAGCCAATAGCCTTTAAGATACCAGCCCATTTTAGTGTGGTCTCATGTATTATAAACACAGATGAAAAGCTTGTGTGGGCCACTTGGCTGCTGGATTAAGTCCCAGTTCCCAGCATATGCAGAGTACTGCTGATAACTCTTTCTGTGAGATTTTCCCCAAATAAATAAACCTCTGTTACACTCCATTCTGGGCTATTGTGGAATTCTTTTGTTCTCTAAGAAAACTCATGTTTTGAATTCATCATCGAAACATAAATACAATTGTGATTGGAGATGTTAGAAATAGACCTGAGTTTAGCATATCACTCTAATGTTTACTATCTAGTTTAGCTTTTGGCACAGTTGTAATTTTTCTATAATTAATATCCATGATCTACAAAGACTTAAGCAAGGCAATTAATTTTGATGGTGAAAATGTGAACCACCAAGAATTATTACATAGACAGGCAATACATGTGATCTTTTTTCACAGTGTCTGGCTTTTTTTGGGGAACTACAAATTATATTATTATTTTATTATATATTTATTTATACACTTATCCTTTAATACCTCATTGTTGTCTATGATTCAAGATCATCTGGAATAGATACTACAGGTAGCCAATTGTCCCCTTTCAGGTGACATTAGTGGTGCCTCAGTCCCATCAGGATAATGGACTTCAAAGAAATAACACATTTTCTTTGCAATAGGTAAAACCCTAAAGGCTCATCATTAGCAATCTATTTTTGTGTATTCCAGCCACATGTGACTAATTTAGTTTAAATGAAATAGAAGTAAAAATTCTATTCCTCAGTCATATTAGCCAAAGATTAATGTTGAATTGTAAAGTGTGGTTAAGGGCTATAAACACCTGGAAATATGTTGTTCAGGCTTATATAGAGGCAGAATATTTATTGAACAACAGACAACTTTCATTGTTTTATAATTAAAGTGTAAGCAGCCAAGCAATAGTTTAATATTTACATGTTTGGGCCCAAGTACACATAGATTCTTATCTAGGACTCTATTTTGATACAGAGGAAGAGGCAGAAAGATAAAAGCTCTTGGAAAAGTCTTCTAGACCTTTCCTCCTTGAATATGTTCAACTTCAGTGGTATTTGTGCACACTCACAGCATATAAAATCAAGACCATCTAAAGCCTATGACAGAAGACACTCCATGTCTCTAGACCCTGCCATTTTAATTAGCGCTTTACTGTTTTGCGTTCCTAAAGATATTGGTGTGACTAACCTCACTCACAAGGAAAGGTATCGGCCTGGGAAGAAATGCCCTCAGTCAGGATGAAAAATCAATCTCTGAATGAGTGGTAGGAATGAGGTTGTCTGAAATGTCGCTTTCAGCCTTGTGTTGATGGCCCCGTCTATTATATCAGGAAAACACAGACCTTGGAAAATGCCAGATGTAGTGTTGTGGTGAGATCATTACTTGCTATCTAAAATGGACCCAAGTACCATTGCATGTACATACACGCATGCTCACAACTTTTTTTAATCAAACAAACAATAACACTCAAAGAACTCAGCAAGTCTATTTGAACAGATCTTGCTTTCCAAATGAAGGCAAAACTCATCACTTCCCAGGTTAAAACAGCTGAGACCCATCAACCAACAGAAAACAATTTGTTCAGAGTAGAAGCTGTCACCAGCTATTACCACGTGGAACATGAAGAGCTGCTGCAGACCTCGGCTTCCTGATGCAGCAGGCATGATCCCATTTCACTTGACAGCTGTGGACATTGGAATAATACAAAACATAACCTAATCAACAGACTGTGAAAAATCTGAAAGCTAAAGACAGATGTTCAACCACTCTCACCACCTTTCATATTTAATTATATTTATGTGTGTGCATCGGGTGGGGGAACAAACATTATGTCAACTCATTTAAATGCCCTATTTTATGGTTAACTTAATGATGGAGTGGGTGTGGCTTTTTCCAATAATATCCTCAAGTGACCTAGATTTAACCTCCCGATAGCATATGAGACTTGATCAATCTGTTTTTCATCTGCTAATCTGCAATGTAATTCTTCTTTCCAGAAATTCCATATTCACCTTTGTAGTATGGAGTGAGCTGCTTGTTGGTTCCCACTGCCCCAAACTGAAATAATCATACAGAAACTATATTATTTAAAACATGGCTTGGCCCATTAGCTCTAGCTTTTTATTGGCTAACTCTTACATATTAATTTAACCCATTTTCATTAATCTGTGCATCACCACGAGGTCATGGCCTACCAACAAAGTTTCAGCCCATCTGACTCTGGTGGCAGCTCCATGGCGTCTCTCTAACTCATCCTCCTTTCTCCTAGCATTTCATTTAGTTTTACCCACCTAGCTCTGTTCCCCTGTAGTTCTGCTGTAGGCCCAAAGCAATTCCTTTATTAGCCAATGATATTCACAGCATACTGAAGGGAATCCCACATTACACCTTGGCTGTTCTTTTCCAAGTTCCCCTACCCACTGTGTATCTATATTAGCAGTAGCTAAATGCAGTTAGCATATAGTAACTGTTGCCAAACAGTGAGAGTGAGTACACTCTTTTTGATATAAACTGAAAAGCAAATGAATGCATACATTTTTCCTATGTCCAACCCACAAAGAACTCAAAGAAAATCTCTGATGTAAAAAAGAGAACTATATCATCTAGTAAGAATCAACTGCACTTTTGCCATATGTATTAAGCAGAAGTAGTAGAATTGACCTTCCTATAGACATTAGAAAGACATATGAAATGATTGAAGGGCATAACTTACTTTTTTATTAGCTACCTAAAAGATAGTGATAAAGACTACGGGAATTTGATGAATGCCCTATAGCTACCCTATTCTTACTGTTTCAGAATGTCATTCTCATATAGAGTTAAGAGAAGAAGTTAAGAGAAGTTGTGGGATTTTTATTATAATTTTGATATAAAGTGTTTCCCCAATGCTTGCGTCTTTGTCACTAGCTGGTAGAGCTAATTTGTAAACTTTTGAAGATAGGACTTGGTAGGAGAAAGTAAGTCATGGGTGTTATGTCTTTAAAAGTCATGCTTTGCTTTTGGTCTTTTCCTCACAGTCTTAGCTTCCTGTCCACTATGAAAGAATCAGTCTTCTACTCAGGCTGCAGATACTCTCTTGATGTTCTACATCACAAGTGGCTCAGAAGCATGGAACCAAATGACAATGGACTGAACCCATGGAGACTGTGAGCTAAGTAAGTTCAATCCACCTTCCCTTACATTATCATTTTGTTGCCATAGTGATGAGAGTAGTAACTGACACAGAAAACTGGTACCAGAGAAGTTGTATGTGACAAGGATGATGTGGCTCTTAAACATGAAGAATTACGCGTGGCAAGCAGTTTTGAATATTTAAAGAAAAAGGCAAGAAAAAGCCTCCAATGCTGCAAGAAGTCTTTAAAGGCTGATGACAGTGATGGAAACTAGAATGCCAGAATGATGACAGAAATATTGTCAGCAATGATTGTGTTCATTAGGTTTCAAATGGAAATGAGGACACTATTGGAACTGGATTAGAAGCATTTGTATTACTCTCTGACAAAAAAAAAACAAATCTACATTTATTCGGTGTCCTGAGACTTTAAATCAGACTAAATTTAAAAGTAATAGATGAGTTAATTTGGCAGACAAAACTCAAAAAACCATATAGTATTTCAGCTGTGGCATACTGATATGGTTTTAATATTAAAAGCCTCCCTTGAGACTCCTGGTTGAGAGACTTGATCCTCAGCTGAAAACACTATTTGGAGAGGTTCTGTAAGTTTTGAGATGTGACATGGAACTGGAAAAAAGAAATCACTGAGGACAGACACTGAAGGTCTTAGTGTCCTCCAACTGCTTCCTCCCTGTGTCTCCTCCCTGTTCATCATCAGGCGAACAGTCTCCTAATCTACATGTGGAAACTGGGGAAAAGAGGAGCAGGGAATAGAGATGAAGTACTGCAATGAGCCTCCTCACTTAGCATCAGCCAAATACACTAAACACACCAATCTCATTAACCTCCTAAAGATTAAATGGTAGGCATTATGACCTGAGCTTTACAAATGAGGTTTAGTCAGAACTCGGGCCAATTAATACCACTTTGATAAAATATATTTGAAACCCTAATTTAGATGAACCCATTTCAAACCAATGCCCCTACCACTAGGGCGCATTCTGTTCTAGTTCCTGTAACTTTACAGACATGGTCAAAGCCCTACCAGATATCCATGAAACCACAGGGTTCACAGAGAACTCTTCCTCTAAGAGTTAGCAGGCATGATTTTAAACAACGAGACTTTGATCTGTGAGTGATTTGCATGCTTTATATTCTTAAACTATTTTCATGTAAAAGTGCCCCACATGTACCGACATAAATGACTAACTCAGGCCCATGGGGCTAGTATTCATTTTGTTCAGCATAAATACTTAAATCCCAATTCTCACATGCAGACCTGTTTGGGGCTAGATTCTGCCACCTCTCCACAGTGCAGTCTGAGGTATTAATTTTAAATCATGTTGCTTGAGTTTCTTTGTCATTGAAGCGGGCATGGTATAGATTCTCTTTGCAAACCTGCTGAAAGACTTAAGAAAGGCAATTAATTTTAGCCATTTTGTCTAATGGAAATTGTGCTCAACCAGAGCACCACGGTGTTTACTTGATGTGTAAATTCTCCCTAATCTAAAGGGCACTGGGAAGCAAGGGAATGGGAACAAAATGGACTCTTCAAATATATACATCACAATCTGCCTCATGAAAAATTGTTCTTTGGAAAATATAAATTTGACTGATTTAAATTAAATGATTAAAGATATATGGATAATCTGAGACTTGTGGATAAGATTTTTATATATGATCGTTTATATTATAGGTTCTAAATTATAATAGATAGCTATGATGAGTGATTGCTGAGGTCACATGTACTCCATGAGAATGGTCCCCAGCTACTTTCAGTGAAATCATGCAGGTAGGTCAGGATTCAGTGACCCCCATCTCCCTCACCTTGGCAGGCTCAACTGCTGACCTAGTTTGACCAAACAGATTGTTTGTCCTAGAAGCTGGAATTGGAACATAGAAAACCTAGTCAATCTCTGTCAGACACTTGAAATGAAAAAAGTGCAGAGTTGGTTGGGGTGCTCTATACAGGCTGAAACAAAGGTACACAAAGAAGGTTAACAGAGAAAGAAAAACAAAATTCATTTCAGGAGCCAAACAACTGTGGCCAAACCAGGAATGTTCTATTTATTACTTATAAGGTTATTTGACCTGAAACAAGATGTCTATCTTCTCCCTGTTCCATTTAATTCTCGTAGTGATGACTGGGTCAGTCCATGTTAGGTACTTGGAAGGGACTCTGGGACTTAGTTCACAGTCTTCAATGCTAACTTTAATTATGACCATTCTTTTTCTCCAGTGTCGCAAGTCTGTATCAGTCTGGGTTGGTGACATGCATCACCCATGAGTCTGCAAGTCAGAGTGACAGGTGGGAGGACATCTTGCTGCCTGATGATTTTCTTCTTTCCTAACTGATCTTGCATGAGGCTACTTTGTGCTTCTGAATTCCCTGAAGTATTCCAATAAATTATCCTCTTTGATTTTTTTTTATTAATGATGGTTTAATGATGTCTCAGCTCTTGTAACACACTCTCCAAGGAGGAAACATCACTTTGTGCTATCCTTTGGGATAATTTGAACAAAATGTTCTTCATATTGTGGTAAATGATTCAGTACTAAGCGTACCATCCCTCTCTAGCACCTTTCTGATAGAGAGGCTTCTTCTGTCTATGTGAAGTGCTTCAGCCTTTTATGAAGACGGTAATAATCAAAAGGGAATGTTGGGCAGGAGAATGATATGAAACTCACAGATCATAAAGATGCCTCCAAATTATTATTGTAATCTACATCTAAAATCATTTCTGTTTCATAGCTCCCTCTGGTAAAAAATAAAACTATAATTCAGTTAGGTAGTTTCTAGATGTGGTTGCTATCGAAAGAAACTCAAAACATATTCCCTGAGACCCTCTTATGGGCATGACTGACATAATCATAAAAAATAAAAATGCTATTAAATAGACTATAAATTTCAAAATGATACAGGAATGCAATAACCAGACTGAGATTTGAAGGAAATAATAAAAGCAAACAAAACTAAATAGACCACCCCCCACACCAGTAGAGATAATATCAAAATGGAAAAATGCTGATCACTGAGATTCACCAATTTAGATTTGCTCAGGGAAAGAATTCATGTTTTATGGGGGGCAGATAAATACACATGGTTTCTAAACTGCAATGCTCATAAATCATTATGGATTTTAATAAAAGCATTCCAAAACAGAGATATTATTATCTGTATACAAAATAAATAGGCTTCATTAGACATAGAAAAAAGGTTTGTAATATATGTGATCACCTTCAATAAATCCAAACCATAGGTGATTTCTGGTTTTGTAGCTATGGGATAATGGTTAAAGCCCTGCAAAACGAGATTTCCTTGAAACGAGTAATAAAGTCAATTAAGAAAGTTTAGTCTTCGCTGTTAAACCTAACCAAGCAAATAAAATCTGGAGTTCTTCTCAAATTCCTCAAAGATGATTTGGCCATTGCCTCTGCAGCATGATTATTAAAAGCATTTGTTTTAGTGAAGGGACTTCTCGGTGTCACCCAAAAAGCAGGCACTAGCTAGGATCTATAACCAGCTATGCAGGGCAAGTTGTTATGAGTGACAATGAGAACACCCTTTCCACAAAAGCAGTTCCATCAGGTGGCTCCTACTAAAAATGCCCTCTTTGGAATATCATGTTCTCAAGGTAAGTAGTACCCAAAATATAAAGCCTGAAGCACTGACATTCTACTCCCAATTACATCCTTGTGTGTCAGACATTGTCTACCCGCAAAGCTCAGCCCTCCAAATCACTGCCCAGGCTGACTTCACTTTGTTCACAGCAATATATTCAGCTTTAGAGAATGAAACAAACCAACTACACCTCATTAACCGAATTTTTGCTTTCTGGATTGTCCATAATTATAGATTTATGGTGAGTGTCTGAGCAATAAGATATGAAGCAAAAACCTCTGGGGTAAAAGATATTGGTTTGTTTTTCCCCAAAAAAGTCTATATGTGTCTTTTTACCTTCACATCTTACTCTCACTGAAAGGTTCAAGAGCAAACACATAAGACAAAAATTAAAGTTCGAAAATAGTTCATCAAAAGGTACATGTCCTCTAGCCCTCAATGGCACCAACAAACTACAGAACAAATTCTAGAAATATTATCCTCTGGATTATTTAATCAAAAAGATATTTTAATAACCACACTGTCTAAGCTACCCTCCCCCTCTGAGTTGTCAAATTCTTCTCATTCATTATTAATACCACATCTTTTTCTGTTCTCACAACTGTCATTGTCTAGGGTTTTTGATGCAGTTGTCAGGCCCTCACATTGCTAAAGAGATGATGTTTAAGGACATACTCACTGGACATTAATTTTATGGCAGTCTGCATTGTCACTTGGACTGTTCCCGAAACTTTAGACAGTGGTTACCACAGTTCCAGAAGAAGGGACCTAAGGTAAGCAGTTGTTAGCTTCTTGACTTAATTCATAAAACTAGTAAGTGAGAAGTCTGGGTCTTGAATCTGAGCAAGTGTTCAGAGATCTGACTCCAAAGTCATCCTTTTTTTAACTCGTAAGTTCCATCAATATTTCATTTATTCAAGATCAAGTCTCAGCTCATTGTTACAAAAGAAAAGGGAGTCTGCAGAGATGAATAGCTCTGAAAGGGTTTTGAACAGCTAAAGGAGAATAATGCTTCCCTTCTGATGTGATTCTGCAGAATGTAGAAGCTATTGGGCTCCCGGCATTATAGTCAGGTTAGTATCCCTGCTTCTTTTACCTCAGGACTAAAATTGGACAGGCAAAGGCAGGAGAATTCTCTTTGGGAGCTTGAAAGTGCATAAAAAATATAGGACGTTGGAAAAAAAAGAACTTTAATACACGCCATGGATAAGAATATCTCTAGCTCATTCTTCTCACAGTTCAAGATGGTAGCTTACCTGAGGTGTCTATATATTGGTATAGTCATAGCATGGTTCCCATGAGCTCCTGTAAAGTTAACTTGCTAGTAAGATTTGGAAATTATGATGGTATATTTATATAATCACATACATGTGTATTTATGAGAACAAAGGGGAAGTGTTTCTGTGTGCCTCTCAAAAGTGAAGAAAATAGATGCAAACTAAGAACTGGAGTAAAGATTCATGTTGGGCACAGGTTATAAAAAGTTGCAACAGACAAGACAATTTATTAATGATATATAAAGCCAAAAGTCTGCTTGGTTATCACTCTGACATTCAAGTTAAAGAAAGCTAAAATAAAAACCATAGTCAAAGCATTCACATGTTTGATCTTCACAGGGTTTATTAACTCTGAGATCTAGTAAAGCTAGAACCTAACTAGGGCATGCGCTCTTGCTTCTTCCCTGCCTTGTAGGTTTTTCCATCTTGAAATACTTCCTCTGGTGGAAGAGAATGAGGGGTTGGAGACAGTTCTGACAGGGTTATAACACTCTAACACCTGAATTTCCAGAGTCAACGGCTCTTCCATTTCTGAGACCAGCTTTCTATTCCTGTAGAATGGCAGTGTATTCTAACTCATGAAATGTTTCTTTGAGCACTCAAATGAGATCAGCCAAAAGCCCAGAAATTGAAAAGTTCTAATAATTTTGAGTGTTTATTCAGCTGCAGTTGGTGTCAGGGTGGATCCATAGCCTAAAGATTTCTTGGGTTTTCTTCAATTCATGCCCAGAAATTCTATAATTCTATTTTGTATTTTTGTTTGGTACTGAATTCCTTCCTTCCTTCCTTCCCCCTTTTCTTCCTTCTCTTTCTTCTTGCCTGCCTTCCTGCGCTCTTGCTTATTTTGTCCCTCCGGTTATCGTCCAGTTCTTATGCTCTTAGAGGTCACTCAGGAATTCCCTTTTTCTGGGGACAGAGCACTAAAGAGGAGTGAGTTGGTTAGACTAGAATCAAGCCTGCTCCCCCAGGCTCTGAACAGCTCCCTTTTAAGGGCCATATGAAGGGAACTTAGCCACTGCAAATCATTGTGCTTCCACGCATAGAAAATTAGCCAAGGGGGAAAATAACTACTAAAATGGAGAGCTTCATAGTGTCATATTGCATTACAGAGAGAACACTTGAGGGCCCAAGTCATGCAGCAGCAATAACTACTCTAGGCCCCAGAGTCACACATGCTTTAGAACATGTCCTGAGTAGAGCAGATTCTGGCAGGGAGAACATTTTTACTTGATTGCTAAAGAAATGGAATACCATTTTTAAGAAGTGGGGAAAATCCACTTATTAAGATATAGATATATAAAATAATTCTATCCCAGTATATAACCCACAACTGGGTAATAGGGGTGTCTACCATAAATAATAACACTTTGTAAATCCCCTCAGGTCTTCACATAGCTTTAGAACTTCTTATTGCACAAGGCTGCCCTCCAAACCAAGATAAATCACTGCCAAAAGCTTTGTCCCCCAATAGGGGAATATTATTTAGTTTTAGAGACTGCTGAAATTCCTGTAGGAGTTTAAGGAAGTGTAAATACCCAGCAATATACAAAAATATCTTTTTTTTTAAAAAAAAAAGGGTTGGTGCAGGCTGAGATTTTACGAGCTACCCATGGCTGAATGAAAGTTAAGCTCCTATACAAATGTGTGAAGAGAATGCTGTTAAAGGTGCCTGGCATAAACACTCTGCTTATGTAGTCTGTGGAATGGAGCCGTACTCTATTGATATGGATAGGGAAGAAGAAAGGCAATCATAGGCAGTATGGTTCAAGTTTGGGGTAGCAGATCCTGTGCTGGGAGACATTCTGTTTTGCATATGGCCCCAGCTTTGGCTCTGACTTTAATGTTTACCAAGAACAAACGTTTTCATCCTTAAGCATAGTAGATGAAGGATAGAAAGTCTGAGAACTAAACCCTAACTGCTAGAGTTTAGAGATTGTCTGCTCTATGGCCGTCTTCATATATCCAAGCAAAGCATTATGACATCAGTGAGAATTTTACTAAAAAATAGACACACTTCACCTCACAGGTAG
Organism: Bramus lutescens; assembly: GCA_001685075.1. Lineage (NCBI taxonomy): Eukaryota > Metazoa > Chordata > Mammalia > Rodentia > Cricetidae > Bramus > Bramus lutescens. The sequence continues at coordinate 15,297 of LOEQ01015297.1, forward strand.
ATCTATAAAATTAGGTATTAACTGTAAGGTTGAAAATAAATAAAAATAAACTTGATAAAGTAGTAAAATGAAGATGTTTCAAGTCTTCAGAGTCTTGACCCAATTCTTTATGTTTTTTTACATTAAAAAAATTCCACCTTCTCCCATATTCCTACTTCCCTCCCCCTCCCCCCAGTCATCCTCCCTATCCAGTCCAAAAAGCAGTCAGGGTTCCCTGCCCTGTGGGAAGTCCATGGACCTCCCCACTCCATCCAAGTTTAGGAACGTGAGCATCTAAACAGACTAGGGTCCCACATAGCCAGTACATGCAGGAGAATCAAAACCCAGTGCCATTGAACTCATTGTCAGCCACATTCAGAGAGTCCAATTTGATTACATGCTCCATCAGTCCCAGTCCAGCTGGCCTTGGTGAGCTCCCATTAGATCAGCCTGACCTTCTCAGTGGATGGGCGCACCCCTCGCGGTTACAACTTCCTTGCTCATGATCTCCTTCCTTCTGCTCCTCATTTGGACCTTGGGA
>LOEQ01015297.1:19158-31622 GCA_001685075.1 Bramus lutescens
TCTTCTTGTTGCATGATCCCTGGAATCTGGTGTTGTCATGTTGCCTTTCAGGTTGTTAGACGAATTCTTGCATTGATGCCTGCCCATCTCTTCCTTCAAATTCAGCCAGGCAGTCTTGATATCTTGGTCCAATCTATGCTATGACTGACTCTGGGTGGATCTCCTCTGTGCAGGAGCAGGAACTGTTCCCCTCTGGGTGGATAGCCTCAGTGCAGGAGTAGGCACTGTTTCTGGGTGAAGGACCTTGCTGCCAATAAGGCAGTTGGTCTGAAAGGTTGTCCTCACTACAGGGACAGGACTCTTGGAGGTCAAAAACCCCATCTGAAAAGTTGTCCTCAGCTCAGGGAAAGGACTCTTGGAGGTCTAAGAACCCTGCAGACAAAAGTGCAAACTTTGGGGGGTGTTGTGTGGAGCCAAAAAGCCCCTGCAACAGGGGATGGAGGTGCCATGCACTCCCCTCCGGCCACTTGACCCAATTCTTTAGAGCCAATAAAATCCTTTAGGTGTTTATTTATTAATACCAAAAACTCCATTTAATTTGAATCCTAGCTTAACAAGAACTTACTGGTAGTCCAACAAGTGCCATAGACTATGTTCTGAACCCTGGGCATCCAGAAGTATCTCAGTTCTCGATGAGCTTATCTCCTTTCAAATATAATGGATAGAGGTCTATACTAGTCAATATTCTTATTTCTGTAACAAATATCTTGAACAGAGCAAGTAAGAAAGGAAAGAAGGAAGGAAGGGAGGGAGGGAGGGAGGGAGGGAGGCCTTAGTTAAGAAAGAAAGGACTTAGTTTGGCTCATGATTCAAGGGTATTGGCTCTTCTAGTGGAGAAGTCACTATGACAGCAGCTGCTGAGAGCTGATCACATGTCATCCAGTCAGGAAGTGGAATGCAAAGAATGCTGCAACCCAGCAAACATGGTCTCAGACCCTAGACCATGGAATGGTGTCACCTGTGGTCAGCGTGGGTCTTTCCAACTTTAGTTAGCCTAATTTAGATGGTCTCTCACTGACATCCCAGAGGCCTATCTCTTCAGGGGTTCCAGATCATGTCAGGTTGACAACCAACATATAATCTGCATCGAATAATAGGTGCTCATCTCAACTATAGTTTGATGAGTGGGCAACAAATATAAATGTATATATATATAAGACTGTCAATCATCCTATACAGAGATATATTTATATCTTTCATATATATCAAATTTTCTTTTTATTGCAAATGGATTCTATTTCCTCAAGGTTAGACAATCTTCATTTTCTCCCACATTTCAGTTGGTTAGCATCTAACTTTCCCCCAGAGAAGATCATTTCTCTGCTATAACAACAAAAGTGTAGTACATTCTTGTTCCACGCCCAGAAGAGTAGCAAGGGATACACAAGAGAGATGGCTGAGATTTTTCACGGCCACACACCCTCCCAAACAAATTGGATTGTGCAGAGTGATTAACAAGTCATCTTACAGTGTATTCAACTGATATTCAAGCACAGAGAGCTTGGCAACTACCCAGGTAAGTGGTAGAGGGATATATTGAACCATTAATCCATGATACTAGTTCACATTCCTTCTCTCTAGATAACACAGACTCCCATGATACGACACACAGGTTTAGACTGAAGTTGAGTTGTCTGTGAGTTTGAAAATCTGTATCAGTGTCCGCTAGTTTGTCTCACAGAGCAATCTAATTTTCTGTAGAGATGTGTTGACTTGAATGTTGTCTATGCACTAGTTGATGGGCCTACACCCGTATCCATTGAGTCAGGTTTAATTGGATCCCATTGATTAAAAGAGAAGAATGAAGAGGTTATGAAGTCAAGATTGGGGATTTGGGATAAATCAAAGTGGAGGATATTAAAATAATTTTTAAAATTGCATTTGTCCAGTAGAAATTTACTGTATATTTGATATATTGAAGAAACACAATTTATATTATAATTCAAAATTAAGATAGAGAAAAAAGTATATAAATTATTCTAAGAGATAAATGATAAGAAACAACCAGAATTGACTTTTGAAGCATTAGCCTAAGATAAAGGTGAGCAGAGGTGTATCCCGGCTTGCTTTGGGCCGGCAGGCAGACTGACCCCAGCCTCCTTTTCTGTGCCCATCTCCTAAGCTGACCTCTCCTTTAACAATCATCTAGCCTTCACCAAGCCCCAATACTGTGGTTTTCATATTTATAATAATGTAATATTTGGATACTGAAAGAAGGATAGATGACTTATATGAAGTGGTGTCTATTGTAAACAAAAACATACCCCTAAATGTTGCTCATCATTGCCACTTTTCCTATTGCAGTCTCTTTCTTAGATATTTTCTGTACTAATAAGATGTTTCTATTATTTTGTTTGTTATAGCTGCCAAAGGTTATTATTAAAACAAAGACTAGTGTTATCACATGAAAATAAAATGATAAATATGCAAATGACTAATAGTTTGCTTTAGCTACTTAAACTGTTTTTAATTTTTTCTAGAAGGTAACTGGGGAAATTTGAGTGTGATCAGAAGTATGGAAATGGGCTGTTCAGACTCTGGTGAGTCAGTGGCAAGTGGGCACTGGGAAGTTGGTTCTTGAGACTCAAGTAACTGTCACAAACCAATAGGGTATGGTGAACTGAATTGAATACAATGCAGATGCTTGACCAAGAAACACAAACTCCAGAAAATATAACATGATTTCTTAAGTAAATATGAAACTCTAAAATAGTATGTAATTCAGTATTTTACCAATGAGAGGATTGCAGGCATTCTCAGAGTAAAGAAAGGAAATTAAAAGTCTGAACTCAAGAATATAATTTTAAAGATGATAAGAAAAGCAATAATGTCATTAATGAGTAATGTGTCCTTGAAATCAAATATGAAAAGCACTGAAAGAAAAAATAAACAAATGGTCCATGAACAAAAGCAAATGATTTTAAATGGGAAATATAAGTGTAATGTCATTAAAACCCATGTGAACAAATACTTAACTTCTCTAAGAAGTACAAAAATGCATATTGAAATATGTGGGTACTCTAGTCTTTATCAAATCATTTCAAGGTTGGCAGAGTGCAGGGAAATATGCTTTTACTTTTGTGATGAAGATAAAACAACACTAAATTCCTCATATATCAGTATGGTTTCATTTTGTAAAAACATTAAACTTACTTTGGTTCTACCAAAATATGCTACTTCTTAAAATTTATCTTAAAGAAAACAAGAAAGTCTTTGAATGTATAAGACGATGCCAACTGTTTTTATAAGAGTGAAAAAGAGATGGTGTACATGCCCAATAGCAGAGGATGTTTGGTTCATCTCTGAATATTCATGTAAAGAAGAGAGCAACTCTTGGTCCCTAGGAACACTATAGACATGAGAGAAAAGCATGGTCTTGATAAAAACAGTTACCTAAAAGTGGTGGGAACTGCGACAGAAATGGTATACCTTTACTTTCCATTGGTTAATATGAATACTTTACAAAATTTGGTCATCATGTTGAACTTTTTTAATGTAAAGAAAATATTTGTTTTAAAATGTACAGACCTGGCAAACATGATGCAGTTTGTCCTGCTGAGAAGTTCCTTGTTTAGTCTTGAGTGAAATCCTGAAGCTAGTTATCTGCCAGAAATTATATATTCTATTGCCTCTAATACTTAATATGGAGCATCTATTGGAATGAGTGCCATGAAATATTCAGATGATTTTAAAAAACTGAAGAAGTTGGTGTGCAGGCGGCAAGGTCAGGTGTCTGCACATGGTCCCTCTCTGATACTGTAGAGTCAAGCCAGCCTCATCACCAGTCCACAACTCAAATGTGTGTAAGTGAGGAAAATGTATTTTTCAGGCAATTCGTGGCCATCTGTCAGCAAGTACCCATCAGCTGTAACTCCAGATGTAAATGGTGCCCCAAGAACTTCAGTGCACAACCAGCACAGGTTTACAAGGCAGCACGGGCCACATGGCAGGGCACAGGGTGACTCAAGACTTTGACAGTGAGATGATCAGAAGACAATTAAAGGGTGAGCCTCAAAGAGACCTACGGGCTATGGGCAGAGAGCAATGGAAGGAATGGACGCCATGCTCTGTACCTTTGCTCTCTTCAGTGATATCGCCTTCAACACGATGTGATCAAGTTTGATCATCCTGGGGAGGGGTTTAGAGGTCATGGAAAGGCAGAGAACATATGTGATGGTACATATGACTCAGAAATGAAACAATTCACCTTACAAAATCAAGGGACCTTTCTAGGTTTACTTTTAGGCTCACATTTCCAAAGAGTTTCACATTAATATTTTATCTGGCAAACAGTAAATGCTAAAAGTGGTAAAAATGATGCAATATGCTTTAGATTACAAATGGTTCAGCGATTCTATACAACCTTTTGTAAGCCCTGTTCTAGTTTTGTTTTGCTGTAATGACAAAGCACCATGACCAAAAGCAACTTAGGGAAGAAAGGGCCATTGGGCTTGGAATTACAGATTGCAGTCAGTCATTTTGAGGGAGTCATGGCAGGACTCAAGCAGTTAGTTGCAATAACATTCAGTCAACAAGAGAAACAAATGGATGGATCCTTGCCTGCTGTTCTCTGCTAGCTTTCTCCTGTCTTATATAGTTCAGAATCTCATGTATAAACAATGATGTTATCTACAATGTGCTGGGTCTTCCTACATCAATTAGCCATCAATACAATCCTGCACAGATATGGGCAACTGGTCAACCTGATCTAAAAAACCACCACATTTGAGGGTCTCTTATCGTGTGATTCTAGGTTGCAGAAAGCTATCGTTTAAAAAGTAACCAGAAAGGCAACCTTTTGTACTTCTCATACAGTGTTAGAATGAATCAGGCACAGGAAATGGGACATAAATAACACCAATCCATCATAGCGCTATCACAAGCTACAGAGTAAGGCTAAAGCTTTCAACACCTGGTCTTGTATATGTGAAGTAGGAATAACTGGTAAGGCTTCAGATCTCAATACAACCCTGCCTTGGACAGCCAGGCTTTCGCCATCAAGAATATTTGAATAGATGAAAGGGATTGCATATTCATGGGTTGTAAGCATATACTGCTTATCTTTGAAAACATGTACATGTGTTTTATGTTACTTCTTAAGTATTTTTTCTTGTTTTACAGTAAGTAAATGAACACTAAAAGAAGCCTATTGCTTTGTTTAAAATTTTCAAGGAAATTTGAAAGTTAAGATCGTATATACTTGTGTGTGTGTGTTTATGAGTGTGTATGTATATGTGTATGTATGTGAGTGTATTGTGTGTGTGAATGTGTGTAGGTGTGTGTATGTGTTTGAACAACAATTGACGAGAAAAGAGTCCCTGAATTTTAAAGGTAGAAATAAATTATGCATCATATAAGGGAGTGTTTGGAGGGAGAAAATAGAAGAGGGAAACGATGTAATTATAATGTATTTTTTTAAATAAAAAGAGAAACCATTTCTTTTTGTCTTTCTTCTTTTGCAAAGACTGATCTAGACAAGAAAGCAGGACGCAGCAAGTAGGTTTATAAGGTTGCAATCACTTAGACCAAGAAATAGGGCTGAAAAATGGTCTGAGAAAAACATGGATAAAAGGATTTTCATCTGTTTAATAGGTTCCAACATGCCCTTGGGAGTCATTTTCTAGAAACTAGAACTTTGAATTTGGTGCTGCTAAAGTATGCACACATCTATGGGTATTTTGACAACAGAATCCAATTGTGTGCATACTGACCGCTTTATACTGTTGATGATGGCACAGTTCCTTTGTGCATCTATGAGTTTCTGAATGCAAATTCAGCATTACAGATCCTTCTGCTTTCTGGCCAAATCTGATGCTGAGTGAATGAGGGAGGATCTCGTCACTCCTCCGCTTCCTGGTTTAGTAAAAATGTCAGGGTTTGGGAATCCCAGGGAAGGCATGCAGGTGCTTCTTTTGTAAACAGAAAGTTAGAAGAAAGTCAGCCAATGTTCACGACTCTCTCTCTCTCTCTCTCCCTCTCCCCTCTCCCTCTCTCTCTCCCCCTCTCTCTCCCTCTCTCTCTCCCTCTCTCTCTCTTCCTCTCTCTCTCTCTCTCTTTCTCTCTCTCTCTCCCTCTCGGGGCATATTTGGGCTTTGCATTCCTCTTCCTGCAGCGCATGCATTCAGAAATCACAAAGTACCAGATGAATTTGCTTCTTTGGTCCGGATATTCACCTGTTAGAACAAACTTCATCTAAAAAGAGGGAATTCTACAGATCCCTCTTTCCCTTCTTGTGCTTATTTTTGATGTAAATGACTTGCTGACTCCCAATCTCATAAACTGAAATATGTGAGATTTGTCTTCCTCTTTCTGTTTCCAACATGGTGAAAAATGCTATTTATATTTTGAAAAAAATATTTATAGCAAAGACTAAAGTCACAACATGCAGGTGATCATTGAGACACAGCCCTCTGCATCCCATCATTACTAAATGGAAGGGCTATGGTCACTGCATATTCTTCATAGACATGAAAGAACCATCTTTGGACTCAAAGGTGGTAATTTCAATCAGGTCATGCTGAGCTCTCCTCTCAAAAGGTGTCTTGTGTCTGCTGTCCTCAGACTCCCTTAGGGAACTGACAGTAGCAAATATTTCATATGGAGTGCACACATTAATATAGTTTTCTAAAGCATAGAGAAAAATAGCATCAACATGTTACTATAGTTCTCCATTTAACTTGAGGATGGTAGAGATGTCAAGAAAATAGAGGGAAGTCAAGATTACAGTCCAGATTATGACATAGCAATTGCAATGTTCAAACATGTGGATGATTGGTCTTCCTACTAATCTAACCTTAGTGCTAACTCACTTTATGCACATTGATGCATGACTTTCAAATGCCAGACTCTGAGAAAGAAACATTTTATCCTTTAGCAATCAGCATGGACTCATTACTTTCTGCTCCTCAGGCTGCATGCTTTTAAACACTTCTCTGTGAATTTAATATATTTTTCTCAAATCCAGTACTCTCCTTCTTTTACTTTTCCTCCCAGGCCTTCCATTTTCCCCTCCAAAATCCACATACTCTTTTTTTGTTTGTTTATAATGTTTAAAATATTTTTTCATTTTATATACCAATCACAGTTCCCCCTTCCCTCCCCTCACTCCTGTATTGACAGAGGTTTCTTTCCCTCCCAGTCCCATAGTTGTTCAGTCCCAAAGAAACACACAGAGGTCTACATCAATTATAAACTGGTTGACCTATTATCTTAGGCTTCTTATTAACTCTTATAACTTACATTAACCCAAAATTCTTGTCTGTGTTAGCCACATGGCTTGATACCTTTTATCAGCAAGGCATTCTCATTTTGCTTCCTCTGTGTCTGGGTGATGACTTCAGACTGACTATTTCCTCTTCCCAGAATTCTCCTGTTCTTGTTTCCCCACCTCTGTTGCCCTGCTTATACTTCCTCTCTGGCTATTGGCCAATCAGCGTTTTATTAAAACAATGCAAGTGACAGGGTACAAGACCTTTGTCTCATACACTATGGCTACTCCCCTTCCCTCAACCAACCTCATCCACTCAGAAAGGGTGAGATTTCCCAAGGGGTGTTAACAAAGTCTGCCATATCAAGCTGAGACATAATCAAGATTCTCAGAGGGTGGGGAGAAGGTACTCCTCCATAGGGAATAGACTCCAAAAAAAAAAAACAGTTCATATACTAGGGATAAATTGTGCTCCCATTGTCAGTGGCGCCACAGACTGCCCAAACCATAGAAAACTGTCACCCACATTCAGAGGGACTAGTTCGGACCTATGCAGGTTCCCCAGCTGTCAGTCCAGAGTCAGTTAGCTCCCACTAACTTACATTAGCTGTCTCTGTGGGTTTTGCCATCACGATCTTGATCCCTCTGTTCACATAATCCCTCTTCCTTCTCTTTAACTTGACTTCAGGAGCTTGGCTCAGTGCTTAGCTGTGGATCTTTGCATCTGCTTCCATTAGATACTGTCTGAAAATTCTATGATGACAATTGGGTTGGTCATCAATGGGATTACTGGAGAAAGCCAGTTCGGACACCCTCTCTATTATTGCTTGATATCTTAGCTGGGGTCATCCTTGTATATCCCTGGGAATTTTCCTAGCATCAGCTTTCTCCCTAACCCCATAATGGCTGCCTCTATCAAGATATCTCTTTCTTTGCTCCCCCTGTCTGTCCCTCCCTCAACTAAACCATCCCATTACCTCATGTTATGCTTCCCCTCCATTTCACCACTCCTTCCCCTTACACCCCAATTTACTAAGGAGATATTAGACATAAGGAAAGGGATTAGAGGCTACAATCCACATACTCCCCTTTTTAACCAGCTATGTCCACTCACTGCTGCCAGTGTACACAAAGGTATAATGCCATCACTTAAAGATCTGAAGCATATAAGGTATATTTTAAAAAGAAACCAGTGCTCTATCCTCTATGATATGAGTGTCTTCCTCAGGTACACAGAAACATTTTAACATGTATTTTTTATTTAATATAATTTTATTTGTTGATATTTCCTTATAATATTTTGTTGTCATATTCAGGCCCTCTTCTCTTCCTATCTCCTCCCAGAGCCAACTCCTATGATCTCAGTCCCATACAAATTTGAGTCGTGTTTTGATAATCTGCCAAGTCAAAGTTTTCATGCACATGTATGCATATGTTTGAGTACATCCATAGGCACAACTACCAAAGGTTACACCCTTGAAGAAAACTAATTTTCGTTCCCAAGAGGCAATCAACTATTGTTAGCACCTCAGTTAGAAATGGAGGGGTCCTGATTCCCTTCCCTTTTCCATGCTTGGATCATATCTGCCTTGATCTTGTATGGGTCTTGGGCATTTGCTCAAAATTCAGTGCTCTTTAAAGTTCCTCCCCTCATATAACCAAAATCACCCCCAGTTTTTCTTTCCTTATGAGTACTCACTACCAAATTTGAAAGAGAAGACACTATTTTATGGTCCAGAAAAGAACACATTTCACAATTCACAAGACCAAAGATACCGAGGCAAAGATTGCTCAGTTGGATTATACTTGACACAAAAAGAGCTTTTTCATTGTGATAAAGTATAATTATACCTCTGTTGCTTTACTGCGGTTAATGTTAACTGTGAATGCTTCACATAAGCTTGAGAAGCACTCCCACCTCCTGTCTTCAAGTACCTAACAATTGTGATTACAAGTGTTTGTTGAACAACTTCAATGCTTCCAAATCTTGGCTATGTATTTGTTCACTTAATATTCTTAGAAACTTGCCAATTACTTTCATTCTAAAGACGGGAAAACTGCAAATCACTGGGAATAGATGATCTACCTAAGGAAAAAATTAATGACTGAACAAAGATTCAGAGTTAGGTAATGTAAAATTATTGTAAAGGTCGATTAAAATAAAGGTCAACAGATGAATTAGACTCATGATACTTGGTTATCTTTCCAGTTCCATAGCCTTTATTATCTACAAAGTAGAGAATTCCAGTCCTCTAACACTCTTTTCAACATGTATTTTTTATTTAATATATTTAAAACTTTTGAGATTTCTTTATAATATTTTATAATTTTTCTCTACTTTAGTAGAAGTATTACTAAACTCTATGATTCCATGGATAAGTGCCTACTACTAGCTTATTTCCAGTCATTCAGGAAGATACCATCTAATAAACAAAAAACTATGTCTAGTTTTTGTAACAGTATTTGTAGATATTGTTGAGAAGTAGACAAGACAATTGGTCCAAGGTCACCATCCAAGTGATTACAAAAGCAAGAACCTTCTGAACAGTTATTGTGTAACCAGACCAGACCCATATTCCAGGTCCTCATGAGAACCCGCAAGAAGGATATTCAGTCTGTATTTAAGTTTAAGCTCTGATGCTGTTGCATCTTCCAGTGCATTTCTGAGCAGCTAATCTAAGCCACTGATGATGTAAATAAAACATTCAGTTTCCTTGCAGAAACGCTACCCCCATCCTTCATGCAATAATGTAGTGCTTTGTAACAAGCTTTATAATGAGGCTATGAATTAAAGTGATGCATTGCTTTTCAGGGGTACAATATGCATCACAACAGCGTGTATTAACAATTTAGAACAATATAATGTGCTTTATAAGCTAATAAAGTATTTGCATCTAAATGATTTATCAAATATGAATAATACATCCAGAAATAACTTGCAGGAACAGGGCCAGCCTCCTCTGCTCCTTCACTGGCTGTTTTCTTCTGGAGTTGAAACTGAACATGCGTGGACTCAGAGTTTTGAGCTCTAGACAGCAGACTCTGCTCTGTGGCAGTATGCCAGGGTTTTCTCCAGGGTCTCCTGTCTACTCTCCCATTCCCTATGTTTCAACCACACTTTCTCCCCTTTGCTACTTCGGCTTCTGTCTCTACCCTATTATCTTCCTCTCTGGAATTTTCTTCCTTTTAAGATGTTTATCATTCAGTTATTATTTTTCTGAGACTTAATACAGAAACACAGTGTTAATGGAATTTCCCCTCCCTCTCCTCTTTTCAATTCCTCATATCTCCATCCCTTCTAAAATTCATGTCCTCTTCTTGTTTAATTATTACTGTTATGAACACACACACACACAATGCTGTGATCATTTCTTGTTGTTTGCATGCACATGTGTTTAGAGCTGACAACGTGGGATTAGATCACCTATCAGAGGCCCCTGATTGTAAAATGATTCTCCTTCTCTCTGCAGCTATTAGGTTTATCTAGGGATGAGGCCCTGTGAGATTTCCCCTACTATGTTTGCATGTCAATTGGTATTGATATTTCTCAGGTTTTGTTTAGATACCCATGCTGTTGTGATCTCATGAGTACCATTTTCATGTCATATATTATTTATATATATTATCATATTATATAGAATTATTATAATTGTTCTTTGCATTTTGAACAATTGTAAATTTCTATAATTGTCTCTTTCTGCTGTATAAAGAAGCGTCTTTGGTAAAAGGTGACATCTATACCAGGAATCTCAATAGAGACTGTGGTGGGGTCCTCTAGAGAGAGGACTAGAAAAACACAGGTGCTGTTGGAGGGATATGGGAAAAAGAGGGAGAATTTAACAGGGCATGGGAGAGAGGGTGATACAGAAGAGAAATAAACAGGAGGGAGGAGGAATAAATAGCACTAAGGGTACTTGAAAAAACCATACAAACTATCATTTCATGCTAACTTAAAAGTAAACTACACACACATTGTGCCACTTGAGGTGATAATGCTCCCACCACAAAAATACACAGAGTAACAAACCCCTATGATATTCATGGGAAACCTCTTTTCCAGTTGTTGGCTAAAAGAATCTAAGAGTATCCCAAAACATTATGTCTATTGTCATTGCTCTTGGTGCCTCCAAGAACTTAAATGTTAATACCCTATTGCTGAAGACACCACACACTTCAGATCTAGAACTTGGAAGGATTAAAATGGATCTGAAATGGGAGCCTACTCCTTAACAACTAGTTCTGAATACCAGAAGTAGCTACGGCAAGCTTCCAAAGGGAAACAGTAATAAATTATATGACCCAGCTGCAACACCGACAAACCACAACAATGTACAGAATGGCAAGATATCCTGAAAGGTGAGGTAGTGGCACTTATATCATGTGGACTGCAAACAGACCATCTAAGTCGAGTTAAGACCCACTTAATACAAGAGAAATCATTCTGATTGTTTAATTTAGTCTACTGCTGGAGGCTGAGTACGCATTAACAGCCATTTCCCCAAACCAGTATAGTTTCCAGTTGCATTCTAAATATTTATCCTTATGTCCATAGACAAGTGCAGCTCTCATGTAACAGATGTTATAGACATCATGGGGAATTATAGACTATTTCCATGTAAGAGGATATAAGAGGAGATATATGCAGTTGATAAAATAATCAGAAAATACACGTGTTAGATGTAAGGACTCAGATGGCTCATAGCCCAGAAAGAGAACAGATATAATGATTTGCAGACTTTCAGACATATTCACATATGAGGAAAAACTTTGGTCTCATACCTAATACAAGCAAGTTTTCATACTTAGATTTTAGTCTGAAAAATTGTCTTTGTGAATTCTAACATGAATTTCTGGAACTTCAAAGCAAGGTATTCCTTAACCTGGGCTTCGTGACAAAACTTATCTTAGAAACAACGTATGACCCTTTGTCTGCGAGGTCCCCTGACCAGCAACGGGCACTGATCCTGCAGCAGAACATCCATCGGAGGGGTGAGTGCATTCCTGACCCATGTAAAAGGAACACGGTCATTGCCCAACCCCCAACACCACCCACTGTCCCTAGTTTCCTACCCCATCCCAGCTTGCACTCAGGCACCTCTTCCCTTCCCTTCCTGGGGCAAAAGATCCCCCAGCTCAGCCTGTTTGGGTGCTGGGACGAGGATGAGTTCAAGGAGATGGGAGTCCCTTTGTTTCAATAGCCTAGTGGCAGCAAGGCAGACCCTTTGTCTGCGAGGTCCCCTGACCAGCAACGGGCACT
>LOEQ01015298.1:0-15813 GCA_001685075.1 Bramus lutescens
TTGAGCAACAGCAAGTGCCGCAGGCCATTCTCAAAGTAGACCACCTCCATGTTTTCCGAGGTGTGCACAGGCTCGTCATCTAACAGCCAGGTGTGGGCGGCCACCTCGGGCTGGGACAGCTGACACTCAAACAGGGCTTCGCCGCCCTCCAACGCATCCACGTTCTCCAGGCCACGCACCACTGCGTTCTTGGCTGCGAAGAAAGCAGGGCTCAGGGCTTTTCGTACCTCCAATAATTTTTCACTACTGTCTCTTGCAAGAGCCCTCCAAAACTATAGTAGGCTAAATGGAACAGGACTCCAGCAGCCACTGTAAAGGGTGGCACTCAGGGTCCACTGGAGGAGGTGTGGTTTCCCAGCCCCACCCATCCCATCACCCTCTCCAGAGGCTTCACATTAGCAGGGGCATCCTGTGTCTCACAGATGAGAAACGCCATAGGTATTCACAGACCAGAAGCTCACAAGCCCAGACTCAAGCCCACTGGAGATGCAGATCTGTGTCCTTTCCCACAATGGTGCCTATAGCCTCAAGATGTGGGCTACACCCTTTCCTCAGGATCCCCACCCAACCCTGTTAGACTTGTCCTCTTATGCCTGGGATGCTATCTTCAAATTGGTATCAGCTGGAGACCTCCCAAGTCCATACCCCCCCTTCTCCCCTCTGTCCAGTTATATTAGTCACTGCTTCTCATAAGAGCCACAAGCCAAGACTGTGTCCTAACCTAGCAGTAGCTCTGCGTTGCCACCCACATGGATGTTCTCACTGTATAGGTCACCTGCGATGCAATGCTAGCGGCCACTGCCTGCCTCTCTACCGTGATCGTTCTAGGCCTGCCTGCCAGGTGGCCTCACCTTGCACTTGGAGCAGTGCCACAACTCGAGTGCCTGCGGCCTCACAAGAATAGATGCCGCTGTCACAGGGCAGGGCTGGCCTGAGGGTCAGCCTGGCTACGGTCCAGTCCTGCTCTATGATGACACGGTTCCCATCTGCGCACACCTCCCGCTCGTTCATCTTCCACATGGCCTGCACGGGCCGCGAGTACTGGCAGAGGAGCTCAGCCGAGCCACCCTCCTCCACCACCAGGTCCTGCATGGCACTCACCACCTCCACTGTGGGATCTGTCGGCCAACATCCCAGACAAGCATCAGCCCCTGGGACAGTGCCACCATGGCCCACCCACCTTCTGCTGTTCATGTTAGTTGCTTCAGCGGCTGCAAGCATGGAGCTGTGGTGGGCAATAGCTTAGCAATAGGTGCCTGGCATGTGGCCAGGAAGGGGACCCATCATAGCTGCCTTACACACAGACATGGCTCATTGCACCCATGGCAGATGACAATGCCAAGGCAGAGGACAATGTCTGTCTAGGCTAGGTCCCTCTGGCCCAAAGTAAACACCAGGTCCCATCATAAACTCACCTGGACCCCAGATCCTGCAAGTCTGCAGCTGCAGACCATCTTGTCCCTCTCCAAGGGGATGCTTGCTGACACCCTTGGGGTTCCATCCCATCCCCACTTGTTGAAATCCTATACAACCAATAACGGCTCATCCTGGATCTGGTTCTGAGGCCTTACAGGAGGCCTTAGGCAAAGACACTGGGTGGAAGATTAGAAAGGAGCCATTTGGAGCCCCTGACAACCTGCTGCCCTCCCTATCCAGCCAGCACTTCCCCAGAAGAGTGTGCACAGGAAGAGAAGCAGGTGTGCACAGGAGCAAACCAGAACTGGAAGCAGTGGCTTCTCCATCAGGAGCCCAGGAAGCTCCCCTTCAAAAAGCTAGCCTTTGGCTGGGATATCTACCCAGTAGGGCAGTAAACAAGAGTCAGTGTGTGTAGGTCTCACACTGCAAATGTGCAGGAGGCCAGTCTCCAAACTAAACAGTTCACAAACACTTACCCTCCCACTCAGGAGGTAAGTGGAAGCCTATCCTCTACCCTGGGTACATGATAGGCAGAGAGTAATGCCTCAACCATGGCCCTTGGGGTCAGTACCTGACACTGTTCAATCCTCTAGGACCCTGCTGGAAGCATGCGGGGACAGCAAGGGCAGAAGCGCCAGCATGGGGAGGTCCCCCTTGGCCAATACCTTTGACCAATAACTTGGCTGTGGAGACCAGGGGCCCTGTGCGGAAGGTGATGGTGCCCGAGTCGGCCACCCCCAGGCCGGAGAGCATGAGGGAGTGAACAGTCCCCTCTTGCACAGTGATGGCACTCTCAGGGCTGTTCTGAAGCAGGGTGCCATCCAGCCACCAGCGGGCCTCTGGCCCACCTGCACGAGATACCTCACAGGAGAACGTAGCCACCTCCCCCGCGAAGACATCCACATTCTGCAAGCCACGTACCAGGCACAGTGCTGCCTCTGTGCAAGAGGGCGAGAAGGAAGTCTGGGCTGGGGCTCCCTGGGGTCTGTGGGAATGGG
Source organism: Bramus lutescens (assembly GCA_001685075.1). Lineage (NCBI taxonomy): Eukaryota > Metazoa > Chordata > Mammalia > Rodentia > Cricetidae > Bramus > Bramus lutescens. The sequence continues at coordinate 2,415 of LOEQ01015298.1, forward strand.
GCCACACTCGGGGGCACTGGTGTGGGAATGTGATCCAATAGCCAAATTGGTCTTTGTCCCAGTTCCTAGCACAGAACTTCCTGAGTGTCACAAGTGCTCTTGCACATAGCCAACACCTTTTGATCACATCAGAGGCTATGCTAATGAGACGCCAGCTCCGGGAAGGGGCCCGGTCACCAGGAAGACCAAGTGAAAAGAGGGTTCAAATGTCCAGCCCAACCCACCAGCCTCAGGGAGAGCAGTAAGGCTGGGGATAATTGTAAACAAATCTGATGGACTTCAAGGTCTTGGGTACCAAAGGGGTGGAGAATGATGTTTGGAAGCAGGGAGGGTACCTGTCAACTTCCCCCCATGTTGTGTTAGTCTTTGACTATTTCTGGGTGGTGTCCTGTGTGACAACCAGTGACAGCAACTGTTTCATGACTTTCAGCTGTCCAAGCAAACTGGTCAAACCCAGGTGGGCAGTGCGAGCCTCCCACTCACACCCACTTAATAATTAGCAAGGTTAGGTTTGCAACTGACTTTGTTGGGGAGGGGGGCGCTCTCCTGGGGCTGAGTCTATAACCAATGAATCTGTGCTAACTTGGGAAACACCAGAACTGAAACCAGCTATACTGCATCCAGTTGGTGTCTGTTGGAGGATTGCTTGGTGTGTGGGGAACCCACTGTTCTAGTCAGGTATCCTGTGTTGTACAGAATGTAGGGGGATTGGCAGTAAGAATACTGTTCCTTACAACTGGGGTCCTGAGTGAATTTACTAGAACAGTCTTGAGACTGCCTGACATGAGCCACGTGGCATCTTCTGGGATCAGGCACTACCCAGACCAGAATAGCTTGGACCAAAGGTCCAGAAACCCACCCTAGGCAGTTAGCACACCCTATTCAAAGAGAAAAGCACAGAGGTCATCCGCATTAGCACATGAAAAGCGTGTGAGCCACTGAACATCCCACACACCTTTAGAGCACTCCTGGCTTCACCCCCAGGAGGGCCAATGGCACCTATCTGGCATCTTTTTCAGAAGGAACAATGGACGAACTCCACATTTGGGGCTCTTCTTGACAATAGGTGCCACCTCTAATCTAATATATGCAGGAAGGATGCATCCCAGGACCTGTTGGTCCAAGAGTGTGGGGCTCAGTCCACTCCTCAGGGTACAGAAGCAGACAGGGGCAGTCTGTCTAGATGTCATCTGAGATCCTGCCACCCATGGCCTTAATGGCTGGGTACACTGCTCCTCCATCTCACAGCAAGCCCCAGGTTCAGGAGCCTCATAGATGTAGGTGTGCTCCAACCTAGTTCCCTGCAGCCCATCTAGCTTTTGAGGGAACCACAGCAGGTGGAGAGCCCAAGCACTCCAGGGCAGGAATGCTCTCACAGCTGACTTTCCAATAGCCCAGGACAGACAGGAAAAGACCAGTGGTCTCTTCCACACTTGCTACCCGGGACCAGGTAAAGAGGCTGGCACCCCCCACCCCATGCTTCTCCCTGAGCATTTACCAGATGCCTTCCTGGGGGCAACTGATAAAGTCCAAATGTTTCTGTTGCATTTGCTTCTACACCACAGCATGAGGCTGAGAAGTCAGTCAGGAACCATTTGTAGAAACATCAGTACCCAGCAAGACGGGGCAGCCCCGAGGGTCACCCCAGAGGGTTCCTTTATTAATCTATCCACACCATTCCCCATGGACACTCCTCCTCCAGCACCAGCTCCCAAGCCTGTCCATAGCAAAGCTACCTGGACACAACCATTCCTCCCAAGGCCACACAAAGTTGTACACAAGCCAGTTCTCTCAGAATGGAAACATCTAGCCTAGAGAAAGACAGAAACACAGCCTGCAGCTCAATGCTGTCCCCTAGTAAACACAGACCTTTGCTGCCCTGCCCCCTACTCATGACAACTATGAAATTCTTCATTAATCAACTTTCAAGTCATATATTGGCAATTGGCAGTCCTTCTCAGCCCCACAGGCCATAGAATTGGCCATGCCTGACCATCTCCGAAGTTCCAGAGCATGGGATTCAGAACGTGCTCTATCCTTCACATCTAGCTCCCCTCAGTAGACCGAGGGCTCCATCGTGGCAAAGCTGTCTGTATAACCCATCCTGAAATCCTAGACATGAAGGGTAGATCAGAGGTGTTGGCCAATGGTGGGTGGCAAATAGGGGCTTGATAGATGAATGAATGGATGGTGGGTAGGTGAATGGCTGAGTGGTTGGATGGTAAGCAGATAATAAATGTACAGATGGTAGGATGGGTGAATGGATAGCTAGATGGATGATAGGCAGATGGATGGACAAATCATGAGTATCTCGATAAGTGGCTCAGTGTGATGTGGAAGGTGAATGGTAGATGAATGGAAGATTGATGAAGAATGAGCTTAGTGGGTGACAAGTGGTGACCATAAATGTGTTGTGCGTGGTAGATGATGGAGGGGGCGATGGCATCACATTGAGAACCAGGACGAGGCAGCACGGGAAGGTTGCTCAAAGCCAAGCTCTATAGGATGGACTTATTCTGGAGACAAGGTCTACTCTAAATTGAAGATTCCTAAAGCCTTACCTGCACACTGGAGCCATGTTTACCATGGCCAAATCCATACCTCTGTCATAGGTATGTGATTGCACCCACATCTCCGAGCCTTTTGAATAAGCAAATGTACATCGGCATGGACATACATGCATGTGCAAGGACCTAAGCCACAGAGTTGATCCTGTCTCCACTCAAGGCCCAAGCCCATGCTAGTCAGACCCTCTAGCTCTTCCAGGAGGCAGAGTCAATTCTGGCCTGAGATACCACACACTGCAAAATTAACATCCCCAGCGCAAAATTCCAGCTAGAATTCTGGGGCTCCTGATTCCCCTCAAACAGCTGCGGTGCTAGGAAACAAAAGACATCCACGGGCATAGGCTGGGTGTAGGATAGGGAATGCCCACCTGTGACCTTCAGCTGGGCTTCTGAGGAGCATGAGCCCACTTGGAGAGTGATGGTTCCAGTATCCTCCAGGGTCACCTGAGGAGGCAGGAGGTAGATGCTTGCCCTTGCTCCTCATCCTGATCAAAAGGGGCGGATCCACCTTTCCAGACCCCATGATAGGGGCTTGTCACCTCCCCAGCCCACTGCCCCAGAGGAGGGTCTTCCCTAATGAACTCTGAACCTTCTGAGGCAGAGGCAGGCCCCAGAACCCCACCTTATGCAGAGTGAGCAGGTGGAGCGTGCCCTGCTCTACAGTGATGTCATTCATCTCGTTGGACTGCAAGGGAACCCCTCCCAAAGCCCAGCGGGCCTCCTGGCCCGAGGCCCTTGACAGCCGGCACTGGAAGTGGGCATCTTGGCCCTCGCTGAGCTGCACATCTTTCAGGGGCTCCAGAACTGTCACCTCGGGGACTAGACACAGGAAGCATGGGCGTCAGCCTTGGCATCTGGAAGGCTCCCTTGAATGGCAGAACTCTCATATCCCAGAAACCCCATGATACCTCACCCCAATCCCTGAGAATGAACCCATGGGAGTATGCTACCAACCCCCTTCTTCTATCTATATCTACATAGATAACACAGCTTGGGTTCTGACCCACAGGGAATCTAGAGGCGACCTAGGACTGGGACAGTCTGCAGAATGTCCTAAGGGCTTCTGGGAGTCCATTGAACCTGCCTACCAGCCAGATGCAGCTGTAGAATTACCAGCACACAGGTTCTCCTCACTACCAGAACCTCCCCCTCCCACAAAGAATCTATCATTCCCCAAAATGATCTGAGCCTGAACAGTCTCATCCCAGGTGAGGAAAGGTCAGATCCCCCAGAGCCAGATACCTCGGACTGTGAGCTGAGCAGAAGATGAATGGCTGCCCACGTGGAAGGAGATGGTGCCTGCATCCTCCGGTGTCACAGCCTTCAGTCGGAGCACATGGGTGTGGCCATCTCCAAGAACCGCCACCTCTGTTACTTCATTGCTCTGCAGTGGCAGACCTTGGAGATGCCACTGCACATCCGCAGCTCCTGCCTGCGACACCTCACAAGTAAACTCCACGTCCTCATCAGCCTGTACCTCCATGTTAACCAGTCCCCGCACAATGGTCACCTCAGGCTCTGTGGGAGAGGGACAGAGGAGAGAGGCTCTTGATCAGCCTGAGCCAGAATCCTTGAAAACCTTGACACTCCAGGGCTCTCCTGTCACTTGGTCTCACAGGCATGGAAGCTGAGCTGGGGCCCTTGCTTCCCCACAGGCCAAAAGAGAAACTGTGCATACAATGGTGAGGGCTGTGTTTGGCCCTAATACTGTTTCCAGCCCTATCCTGGCTAGGTCACCTTGAAGCAAAACCTTCAGTAGGAATAAGTCAGGCACAGAGAACACCTCAAAGGCCAGCAATGCTGTTCTGCCTTCTGGGAAAGAGGAGTCAGGGCTGCCTTTGAGGACTGAGGTCTCTCCTGGCTGCTCTGGCTCTTCAGTTGGGGAATCAGACCTGGAAGCAGTGTAGGAATGACGGGGACAGAAACGTGATGTGATGGTCCTGGCCCCAATATAAGGCGCACCCAGGAGAGTCCTAAGGGGTGGGAAAGACAGGAAGGGTTCAGGTTCTCCTCCTGGAGTCTAGCTACTCACCTCTGACTCTGAGAGAGGCCAGGGTTTTCTGGCCACCCACCACACAGGCATACTCTCCCGTGTCCTTAGTCTCCAGGTCATGGATCAGCAGCTCGCACACAGCCCCCTGGCACCGCATCTCATACTTGGGGTTGGCAGGCAGCTCCACACCCTCCTTGAGCCACTGCACTGGAGCCCCCTGCTCAGTCTCGCTCAGCTGACAACACAGCCAGGCCACGCCCCCTGCTTCCTGCTGTGTGCTCTGAAGGCCAGCCTTGAACTTGGGCTTGGGGGCTGAGGAGCATCAAAAAATACTTAAAATCGCAGGTCTCATCCCCCGACTCTGACTGAACAGGAAGATTTCCTGTTTCTAAGAGTAGGAGGGGGCTGGGCACAGGCAGCTCACCTCGGACTGAGAGCCTGGCGAAACTCTGGGTGTGGCCTGCATCGCAGATGTATTCGCCTGCATCCTCCTGCTCCACCTCACGGACCAGCAGTGTGGCAGTGGTGCCCTCTTGCACCATCTGATACTTGGCACAAGGGAAAAGCTGCAGGGAGCCCTTGCGCCACTCCACACTCACGGCCTCACGGCTCAGCTCACAGTGCAGGTGTGCACTGGTCCCCTCATCCACCTCCTGGGCCTGCAGCTCCCTGAGGAACCGCACAGGAGCAGCTGCAAGGTTAGGGGACAGCGAGAGAGCAGGTCCCTGAGTTGTTAAGGGAGTTCCTGTCAGGGAACCACCCACAGTGGATCTGTGGTCAGGATCCATGGAACACTGCTGCCAGGAGGAACTAGGGACCTGTGTAAAGCAGTGAGTGGGGTTGCTGCACCTGCCCAGGAAGCTACCAGGGCGGGGAGAATGCCTGAAGAAATAACTCTGAGGGCTAGAGAGCAAGAAGAGCTAAGGTCACAGAGACACGGCAGTGAAACTGTAGCAGGTGACAGAAAGAACTATGGGGCAGATATGGAAAGTGACAGAGAACACAGAAAGACTGGAGTCACCTGGCAGGACAGTGGAGAAGCCACCAAAGAGGGACAGAATGTGATGGTGGATCACCTAACAATGACAGAATGAAGGACATACCCAGGAGAATCTCAGGGACCCAGCTACTGGTGAGGGAGGCAGACCTCAGGGCCACTAAGTTGAATGAGTTCTCCTTGCTGGGACCCATAAAATAGGGCTGCAACCATGGGAGTCAGCATGAAAACTGTACCCACACAGCCAGACTCCAACACTGGAGCTGACCAGCCTGGGACACCTACCTGTAACCATGAGCGTGGCACCTGTGCTCTGAGAGCCACAGGTACAGCTGTATTCACCCGCATCCTCACGGCGCACATCCCTAAGCAGCAGCTCTGCCACACACCCCCGCTGCCGTGACTCTNCTCTCGGCGCTCATCGGCCTGTAGCTCCAGGCCACCCTTGCTCCAGACCACAGCAGCATTGGGGGTTGACAGCTCACACTGCAGGCTGGCCGTGGAACCTTCCTCTACTTTCAGGTTCTGCAGTGGTTTCTGGAACACCACCTGTGGGGCTATGAGGGGAAGAGAGGGCTAACAGACTTCACTCAAAGGCAGCCAGACAGGGTTCTAGGGCAGCCCTGGGGTTGATGCTGGGGTTGAAGTCCACCATGGGGCTAGGTGGACTTCAAAGTAAAAGAGCCAGTAGGGATGTTGGGAAGAACTCAAGATCTGACTCTGGGTGCTTGCCTCCCACTTAGACAGACCAGTCCCCTACAGGGCTACATCCAAAGGATCCAGAGAGCACTAACGTCAGACTACCCAAAATAGAATCAAGTCTAGTCATGTCCCCACAGACCAGAACCCAGGAAAGGGCTTTGTCCTCCAAGATCACAGCCTCAGACCAGACCTCAAAGCATAGCTTAGCTCTTCCCAGGCTGCTGGAATTGTCCCTCTGATACTAGGGTACAGCGTGTCCCATAGACCCCAGGAAATAGCCAGTCCTCTCAAGATCAGGCAGGGCTCTATCCTCCATGGTCGGGAGACTTCAAGATATAGCAGTCATTGGGCTTCACAGAGCCACACTAGGAACACGACCCCATTCTGCAGGGTCCAGGACCCACTGGGGGATCCACATGTCATCTCTGAACACCCAATTTGCCCCCAGTCCAAGAGAATATTTGGTTAAGCATGACACACAGAATCTGAGTGTAGATGGCAAAGGGTAGGATATCTGGGAACACAGAACAACATGCTCGGCCCCAACATGATGTCCAGCAGTGTGAGGGTACAAGTGGTAAGTAACAGACACCAAGACCCTGGAGAATGCCGTGGCTGGGATCAGACAGGACAAACACAGCATCACGGAAAAGATAAAACAGTACATCGTGGGGAGAGGTAGAGCAGGACAGGATAGGTAGAGAGTAGGAACAGAAGTCCAAAATCATCACATGGCCACAGGAAGCTTGTTTACCTGTGATGCTCAGTGTGGCCGAGGTCCTCTCCTGCCCACACACGCATGAGTACTCCCCAGCATCTTCCACAGCCAGGCCACGGATCAGCAGCTCACACGTGGCCCCATCCTGCCTCAGGCTGTATCTGTCTCCATTTCTCAGGATCTCAGACCCCTTCCTCCACACCACAGGGGCCTTCTTGCTAAGCTCACACCGCAGTGTGGCTGTTGTACCTTCCAAGGCCTCTTGGTTTCTCAAGCCTTCTATGAATCTGGCCGGCAGGGCTGGGAAGGACCAAGAAGTCACTGAGAACATGAAACTGGGAGAACATGGCACACAGGACACAGAACCCACAAAGAACAAAAACCACCACAGAGAACAGGTGGGGGGTGAACTCCAGGAGGAACAGAACAGAAAGGGCAGTGAGTGAACATAAAAGTATGTCTTCAGCAAGCAGAATGACTCCAGTTACAGGACAGATGGCCACCGGGCTACCACAAAGGCTGTGCTATAGGTGCCGTCAGACAGAATAAGACAACACGGAGACACCACGCCTCGGGTTCAGGTGGCCACACACGATCTTTACCCTTGACACTCAGTGTGGCTGAGGTCCTCTCCTGCCCACACACACACGAGTACTCCCCAGCATCTTCCACAGCCAGGCCACGGATCTGCAGCTCACACGTGGCCCCATCCTGCCTCAGGCTGTATCTGTCCCCATCTCTCAGGCTCTCAGGCCCCTTCCTCCACTCCACAGGGGCAGCCTTGCTCATCTGGCACCTCAGAGTCACCGTGGTGCCCTCCGTGGCCTCTTGGCTTCTCAGGTCTTCTATGAATCTGGTGGGCAGGGCTGGGAAGGGCCAAGCATTCACTGAGAACATAAAGCTCGAGAACACGGCACACAGGACACACACTCACAAAGAATGACACACTGTCAAAGGAACACAGCATAAACACATGATGGAAGGTACAGATGGTGAGGGAGTGATCTCATGAGGAACAGAGAGGGCAGTGGCCTGGATGTGAACACAAGAACATCGGGGCACAACGTGGAAAGCATAGGTGGAGATGCCAAGATGACTGAGGGGGCAGAATAGATGATCACAGGGCCACCATAGGAAACCACATGTGGAGACAGAAGCATCGATGGGACAACATGGAGACACCACGTCTTGGGTTCAGGTGGCCACACATGATCTTTACCCTTGACACTCAGTGTAGCTGAGGTCCTCTCCTGCCCACACATGCACGAGTATTCCCCAGCATCTTCCACAGCCAGGCCACAGATCTGCAGCTCACACGTGGGCCCATCCTGCCTCAGGCTGTATCTGTCCCCATCTCTCAGGCTCTCAGGCCCCTTCCTCCACTCCACAGGGGCAGCCTTGCTCATCTGGCACCTAAGTGTCACCGTGGTGCCTTCCGTGGCCTCTTGGCTTCTCAGGTCTTCTATGAATCTGGTGGGCAGGGCTGAAATGACCAAGCAGCGACTGAGAACATGGAACTCCAAAGGACATGCTGTGCACAACATGGAATACACAAAGAGACACACATTCTGGAAAAGGAATTGACAGGAACAGTGAACAGAATGGGAGGAAGCAAGAACCCAGGGAGGTGTAGAGAGGGCGGTAGGGTGGGCACGAACATGAGAATATTTCCTCAACAAAAAGAACTAGTAATGGAGATGTCCTGATGACCCTAGTTTCATGACAGATAGCCACAGGTAATCACAGAAGCTGTGTCACATATGGAGGACAGAGATAGCATCAAGATAACATTGAGACACCATGCCTCAGGTTCAGGTGACCAAATATGATCTTTACCCTTGACACTCAGTGTGGCTGAGGTCCTTTCTAGCCCACACAGGCACAAATACTCCCCAGCATCTTCCATAGCCACGCCACGGATCTGCAGCTCACACACAGCCTGGTTCTGTCTCAGACTATATCTGTCTCCATCTCTGAGGATCTCTGTTCCCTTCCTCCACTCCACTGGGGCTCCTCTGCTCAGCTGGCACCTCAAAGTCACCATGGTCCCTTCTGTGGCTTCTTCATTCTTCAGGCCCTCTGTGAATGTCGTGGGTAGTGCTAGGGAGGTCAGAAAGACACAGGCACGGTCATTCTGTCAGAGCGAGTGGAAGACAGAACACAGATGACACAGAGAAGACACAGAACTCAACCAAAGGACACATGAGAGCATGCTGAGGACTTGGTGTGGCATTCCTCGGGCTAGACTGTGCACAGGTCCACCTTGCTCCATCTGCAGCTTCTTTGGGTCCTATATTTCATGAGGACCTGGCATGCAGAGTCAAAGATAGAATAGCATGGAGAACCCCAGATTTCCCAGAGAACTTTGGGGTTCATGGCACGACAGTGAGAACAAGAGACACAGGATCCAACAGCACAAACCCCACACAGCACACAGCAGTGGGGAAGTGGCTGCAGATGTTCTTATCTTCTGGGTAACACAACCAGGAAGCAGGAATGGATCCCCTGCAGTGATGGGCAGATGATGCGCAGACTTGGGTACCACCACACAGATCTTTACCCTTGATGGTCAGCATGGCTGTGGTCTTTTCCTCCCCACACACACATGAGTACTCTCCAGCATCTGCCATGGTCAGGTCATGGATTTGCAGCTCACACATGGTTCCCGTTTGCCGCAGCTTGTATCTGTCTCCATCTCTGAGGGTCTCTGTGCCCTTCTTCCACTCCACAGAGGCCTTTTTGCTGAGCTGACATTGCAGAGTGGCCATGCATCCTTCCATAACCTCCTTGGACTTCAGCTCTTCAATGAACCGTGTTGGCAGGGCTAGGAAGGATCAGGTGGACAGAAGCCATCAAACTCTATGAAAGTTTCGAAGGTCATTTTCTGAGTATCCAGGAAGGAATCAGAAGCAGAAGGGCTAGGTAGAGATCATAGGAAGGAGCAGCTCAAAGTGTGCGAGCTGAGGTTCCTGTGCTGTGCCTACTGAGATGCAGGTGGACTGGAAGGTGGGTACCATTCCAGACTCGCCTTCCTGTGGTCCCCTCATCACTAGGAGACATGCCAGGCATCTGAGATCAATCGTGCATGCAAACACATTTCCTGACTGATCTCCACGGCAGGCATCTCCCAGTTGCGATGCCTTCCAGCCTTATAGATAAGATGTGCATTCACCCAGGGCCTCCATCCGGCACTGTCCATGCTTGGACTCGCCCTGACAGCCTATATGAGGCCCTATCTCCTCCACTTCACACTCCTGCCCAGACACTACTAGAACCACACTCCACCCATTGGTGTCACCTCCCTGGCTCATGGTTTCCTGGTCCTGGATAGACTGCAGCTGGAAACTACTAGGCAGGCCTTTGATCCTTGGATCTGTCCTGCTGTCCTCCTCCCCACCAACTGATTAGAGCTCACCCTGATGATACTGTAATTGACAGTGCCCCTCTAAATATATATTAAATGTCTAATTGATACAGCTTCAGAAAATAAGTGTATTTGGAGGTTGGCCCTTGAGAGGAGAAAAATACTAAATGAAGTCATGCAGATAAGTACTTAATCCAGTAGGAATAATGTCCTTAAAAAACACCTGGATACAAACAAGATGGTCGTGGGAAAACAAACAGCTGCCTGGGAGCCAGCAAGAGGCCTTGGAAGGGCCAACCCTGCTGGCCGTCTGCTCACAGGCCTCCAGCCTTCTGAATTGGAAGGAAACTAACTTCTAAGAGTCCTGATCTACTGTTCTTCTTGATGGTCACGCAAACAACACATATTTGAGGATACTATTGTAACAAATACCTAAGAATCTGGAGCAGTCTGGTAGCAGTTAATGACTAGAGGCTGGGTAGCTTTTGATATATATATCAAAGAATATCAAGATTATTGGGAATGGCCTGCTAATGGAAATATGGGTATTAATGCCACACCTAGTCAGGTCTCAGACAGAAATGGGGAAATAAAACTAGACAGAAGGAAGGTGACCCTGTCAGCATCAGTGAGCTTGGCCAAATTCTCTTCTAGTGCCTTGTGGGATGCAGAATTTGTAAAATTGAAATTGAACATTTATCTTCGGAGGTTTATAGGGAAAGTGTTCAAGGCACGGTCTGGATTCTTCTTTCTGCTTACAGTAAGAGTGAGAATAGAGAGAGATAAACTGAAGAATTAATAAGTAAAATGGAAGAGGAATTGAAGATTCTGAGAATTCACAGCCTACCCATGCTGCTAAAAATTAAAGAGAATGTGTGTTCTGAAGAGAACTTCAGGACGTAGTTAACCGTGTCATCTCTGCAGAAGTCACAGGTAGAGAGGAAAGCTGTGTAGGACCCTTTGGGAATTCACAGGAAAGTAAGGACATTGAGGATGTCAAACCAGTTGGAATACCACTTAGACTAGAAAAGGATGGAGACCTGAGGGAAGGAAGAAGGTGATCACACCTGATGAGACTACAGAGCCATCATCCATCTGCGACACGTGACCCTTCAGGTAGATGACCATGGCTGGGTGGCTGGCTCGTGCCTGTAACCTCAGCACTTGAGAAGCTGAAGCAAGTGATGTCCCACATGTTTCAGGCCAGGCTGCTCTACGCTAACCACTCAAACTAGCCAGGGCTGCAGAGCAAATGAGTTTTAAAGAGAGTGACTCAGAAGAGTGGATCAAGATCAACAGTGGTGCCACTGCCACCAGGAGCCCCAAGGCCACAGGCCTGGGGAGAAAGCCCTCTCCTCTTTGGCCCTAGGTCATCTCCACTCAGGACGATGAAGGCTGGTCTAGAGGACAGGGGCTTGAGCCAGAGATAACTCTCCTGCCTTGAAACCCAGTAGAGTTGCCCTGCTGTTTCAGATTGGTGGAATCCATATCCCATCTCTTCATCCCAATTTCCTCCTCCTTGGGTAAGGACATCTGCTACATGCCATCCCTGTCATTGTCCCAGCCTCCTAATGCTGCAACCTTTTAATCCAGTTCCTCACTTTGTGGTGACCCCCCCCCCAGCNCAGCCATAAAACTGGTCTCACTTCTATTCACAACTATAACTTTGCTACTGTTAGGAATCATAATGTAAACATCTGATCTATAGCTTATCTGATATGTGACCCCTGTAAAAGGGGTTTTTGATACCCAGGTTGAGAACTGTTGTTCTAGCATCATGGTTCTACCTGGGTCTGTAGCTTCATAAGCAAGAGGCAAATGTGCCTCTGTGTGAATGAAACCTAAAACATCACACTTAGAAGCAACAGACCTCAGGCTGTAGGGAATGGAGGAATGCATTGTCACATGCAAAAAGAACAATGGATTTGTGGAGGCCAGGAGGTAGAAAGTTACAGGCTATGGTGGTTTGAATGACACGTGCCCTCTCGTCTCAGACATTTGAATACTTGGTTCCCAGCTGGCGGCAATGTCTGGGTGGATTTAAAAGGTGCGGCCTTGCTGGAGTTTGTCACCTTGAGAGATTTTGAGAGTCATATAATTTCTAGGTCACTCTTTTTACTTCATGCTTGTGGGTCAAGATTTGAGCCCCGGACTCCTGCTCCTGCTGCCATGCCTACTGTTTGTTGCCACGGCTCTTTCCCATAATGGACTCTTATCCCTCTGGAACAGGAAGTCCAAATAAACTCCTTCTGCTGCTGTGGCCATGGCATTTTATCACAGCAATAGACAAGTGACTTACACATGAGCTAAACTGTGCCACCTCCTCACACACACATTGAAGCTGCAATTTCCCCCACTTCCAACAATATTTAAGTAAATAATGAGTCAAAATGAGGTCAGGCTAGACTCAAGTCCAAAGTGGCCAGTGTGGATCTATTAGGTCAGAGACACAGGGAACGACCATGTGAAGAGTCGGAGAAAAAAGACATCTTTAGGGGAAAACAACGATACTGCCGTTATCTCAACAAAAGAACTCCAGCCTCCAGAATTACAAGCAAACTTAGGCAGAAGCCCTTCAGAGCAACCGTTAAACTTCAGCAGTGTTTGCCTGGCTACCTCTAGCCAGGACCACACACTGCTGTGCACGTCCATCAAGGGACTGGAACCAAAGAACCCAAAGTCTCAGCAGGCCTTAGCAAGATGCAAGTAGCTCGAACAGATCTCCCATTGGACACTGATGAAATATGCCGGTACCTGCTTTAAAACTGTGCACTAGTTTTCCATGGGTTCATATTTAGAAGAGGCCCTAGACTAGGCTAAAACAGTGTGGTTTTGGAGAATGGATCGACATGTGACTGTGCACGACATGATGACACTGAGAGGCATAGGAGGGCAAAGCTTACACGGGAGAGATGGGAGAAAGCAGACCAACTAGGTGGCTACACAAAGTCATTACCATCTACAGTCAGCATGGCTGAGGTCCTCTCCTGCCCACACACGCACAAGTACTCCCCAGCATCTTCCACAGCCAGGCCACGGATCTGCAGCTCACACGTGG